>CM031951.1:29767101-30007101 GCA_018749465.1 Paracanthobrama guichenoti | reverse complement strand
GTGATCGTCTTCGGAGCTTCTTTGTCACTGTTGCTGTGCTTGTGTCTGTGTTGACATTGCTCCATCTTCACCTTGCCTGGAATGAGTCCAAAAGACTGAGCCAGGGACTTTTTTTCGCCCCCACCAGTGGCTCGCTGACCCTTAGCCATGCCGGTTCATTGCTCCTTATCAGACTCATTTATTGAGGCGTTCATTTATTGTCCGAGCCCTCCATTCCAAACTTTTTTTTTTTGATCCATAAAAGTCTTGCATATTATTGACAACAAAGGAAGAGGAAAAACTGAGTGGTTAATTTGTTCTCTACCTGTAACAGTAGCGATCTGACCCTTAGTTTTGAGTTTAATGAGCTCCTTTTTGCTGGTGTTTACAAAAGACACCATATAAGCCGCCAGCATTAGGGCTTTTCTATCTTCTGTGTATCCACAGGCTCTTTTGTTTTGGTTTATTATGACTATGGGAAATGTCAGCAGTTGCATCGCTTGAGAGAATGCATTTAATGATGTTGCTGATACATGCACACAAAGATATAGAACGCAGCACTCATTAAATGGAGTCAAGTAGGATTTCAAATTGATATGACTTTTAAACACTGGTATCATAAATCAAACAGGCCGACTTTCTGTTACCCATAATGTGAGAAACAAGGTTTCTCCCTCACAGTCAAAATATAATGCACATTAATTTTCATTTTCTGGATACACTTCTGGCAGAGACATTGTCGTGCCACTTTGTTGTACATTCTCAGTGTTGATGAGAAAGAACATTAGTAACTGGAATTGTGTGCAGTCTGTGAATACGAATATTTGTGTAGAATGTTGCTGCCATGAAGGAGTTGTGAATACAGTGAATTAAGCTAACAGTCATTCTTCCATGTCATTGTACAGGACTAAAATCAGGTGAGCGTTCAAGAGTTTAGGTCAGTAGGATTTTTAAAATGTTTTTGAAAGTCCCTTAAAACCAAAAATTATTCAGACACCAGATATAATTTTTTACTAGAGGGTGCAGGACACTATAGTTCATTTATGTAAGTGAGGATAGCAAAATAAAGTAAACTGACATATTATATCCCAAAATTCTTCATACAGTGGACTACCAGTAAAATTTATACAAAATTTGGGACCAAAATAATTCAGACACTTTGACCTGACCATGTTTTACTTATGTTTATGCGACCTTTTACACCACAGACTGAACAAAATGAAACATTGCTTGGTAATTGGTATTATCTAATTGTGTACTTAAATTTAATGTGGTTGATTGTTATCCATTACATACCTTTCTATCAAAGTTATCTGACATTATCAAGATGAATTTGTTCTGACAGTTTAACTCTGAGTTCTTGTCATTTTATTACCATTTTCTAAACTATAGTGAATAAACTGTGATAATGTGAGAAAATGTTGAAGGTGTCTGAATAAATTTAGGTTTGACTGTATGTATGTATATATAATATATAACTTTATATATAACTTTTTTCTAATTTAATATATTTTAAAATATAATTTATTCCTGTAATGGCAAACCTGAATTTTCAGCAGTCATTACTTCAATCATTCTGATTTGCTGCTTGAGCATATTTCTTATTATTATCAAGGTAAAAACAGTTGTGCTGCTTAATATTGTTGTAGGAACCATGGTACTTTTTTAGGATTCTTTAAATAGAAAGCTTAATAGAACAGCATTCATTTGAAATAGTCTTTTGGTCAATTTATTGCATTCTTGCTGAACAAAAGTATTTTTATTTAATTTAAAATCTTTCTGACCTTAAACTTTTGAACAGTAGTGTGTGTTTTAAAATAGTAAGAATAGATATACTTCACTTTCTTGACTGTGTGGATACAGTATTGCAATCCCGATTTGATGAAATGGTGTGCTGAAGTCAGAAGCTTATTTATTTTCTGAAGAGTGCATTTTGAGATCCATGAAATGTGAAGTCCATAACTATAGATATTCTGTGCTATTCTGATGCAACATGTTTGAAGAATCTATTTGAATTCATGTCAAAAGCAGTGTAGAAGTATTTGTCAAAATCTCAAATAAACTAGTTTATTCTGATGCAATAACTATAGCCTCTGAGCACAGATTCCTAACACTAATCATGACTATAATTCACCCAAAAATGAAAATTCTGTCATTAATTACTCACCCTCATGTCATTCCATAAGACTTTCGTTGATCTTTTTGATGAAATCTGAGAGCTTTATGTCCCTCCGTTGTCCGATGTCTGGTTGACGTGCGAGAACCAATGAGGTTCATTCTAATGTGTTATGCTGCACATTTGAGCTTCCGCAAGAGCCAATGAGGTTCATTCTTGTGTGTTACGATGCACTTTTGAGCTTCTGCAAGAACCAATGAGGTTCATTCTTGTGTATTGCGCAGCACGTTTGAGCTTCCACAAGAACCAATGAGGTTTGTTCTTGTGTGAAGCAGGTTCGGTTGAGCTTCTGTTTATGTTTGCTGATCAATGTTTAAATGTAAATAAAAGCCTAAATTAAATCTATTAAAGCGGTCAGGTGTCTTCAGAAAATGTGGACTAAATCGCTCAATTCATATGGATGTACAGTTATACGATCTCTTTATGAACTTTTGGAAGCCTCACAGTGCTAGTTGCATAGCTGTCAATGGAGGAACAGAAAGCTCTCAGTTTTCTTTAAAAAGATCTTTATTTGTGTTCCAAAGATGAAAGTCTTCTTGAGGGTGAGTAATGACAGAATTTTAATTTTTAGGTGAACTATCCCCTTAATGTAGAATACTGGCATATAAAGGATGTTGTGTGCATAATTTGGTTTATTATAGGTACAAATACAAAAGTATTCCTTATACTGCACAGTGAATAGCTCAAATGTAACACTGGCCAGTAAAACAATCACAGAAAGATAAAAATATTAAATAAACCTTTGTCAATATTGAAGGGCTGATTTATAGAATTACAAATGACAAGGTTTATTATTTTTAACTGAAGCAATGAAAACCGATATCTAAGGTGATCTTGAGTTTATAGATCTGTCTCTGATCATCTCTTGTCCACAAAGCATCATCCCTGTTAACTGTTATTTATTGTTTAGGTTTTTTTTTTTTCTTTTGGAAAAAAGGTAACAAACATGCCATGTTGTTATGTGTTTACAGCACAGAATCACAATTATAGGATCTCATAATGTGTTGCAGTTGAAATTTGTTTCACTGTAAATTGTAAAAAAAAAAAAAAAAAAAAAAAAAAAAAAACAGTTGAGAGGTTTTAATACCCTCACGGCATACCTGACCTAATTAAGACAATCTCAGATCAATGGAATTTCAGTCAATGGAGACCATTAATCTTGATCATCTCTATGTGCTGCCCTCTCCATTCTCTCATTACACGGCAATAGAACATTGCATTTCATTTATGGGTATGTCAAAACCTCAATATTGTTCTCGTTAAAAGTAAGGGTCTGAAACCCAGTCCATTAAGGCCTTTATTTTCTAATGTGGCTTGACTTCTTATAAGATTAGAATGGTTCTTTGTTGACTGTTCCAGCTGGAAAAGATTCTGGCAAATGAAAATGGACCTGTTGTTTTACTGCTGTCCATTACAGCTGATCACACCACCCATAAATAAGCTTTTTTTCATTTTTTCATTTTGCTTCTGGAAGAGAAATAAGTCCATCCAGCCAGCCAGGGTACAGCCATTTATTTTAAAGCCAGGTGTATGAAGTCATAAATCAGAAGGTTTCAGACATTTCCTTAAACAACACAAGCAACAGGGTACAGGGAGAGAAAATGCATTGCAGAGGTAGGGGTCTATACCCTCAAAAATGAAAAGTTTTTTAAAAATGTAGCAAAAATCAATGGGATTCAATGTTATTTAAACCATTGACTTGCATTATATGGACAAATACATTTGAAATGTTCTTGAAAATATCATATGCTGTGTTCCACAGAAGAAAGAAATTCATACCTGGTTAAAACAACCTGAGGGTGGATAAATTATGACAGAAGTGAACTTTGTGGGTGAAAATGACTGCTATTTTTGATAAATCCAGTAAGTAAATGTGATTGTGGTGTCTGAGAACTGAGCCTATTTTAATATGGACTTCCAAAATTGTGTTGAAAAAAAAGAAAGTTTATTGAAACAAATAGAACAACAAGCAGAAAAATTATTTCAGATCTTCCATTTGAGTGTAAAATTTGTATTGACTGTTCCTGACTAACCAGTGAAATGGTTACAATAATGTTCATTTTCCCAGATACACTACAAGTGTCATAGTGAATTCTATTAAAAGTATGGAAAAGCAGCGTTTAATTGGTGCCACTTGACACCCATTTAATTCGTTCTGACCCATCAGTCCAACTTCATGCTGCGCAAAGACATCTTTGCCACTGATAATGACTATCCTGACGGCAGTCTGTCTATTAATCGTTTAACGGCTAGAAGGTCCCTTCTGCTCGTCAAGCATAGCGTCTTAATGAGCATCAGAGTCTTTAAACCATCATTATGGAGTCATGCTTGGCTTGTGTCCTCTGTGTAGGTAGTGCAGAGGTTGCTGGGCCAGCATAGGGTGAGGGGAGGAGGAGTCTTAAAACTCAGGACCTTTTCCATAATAGCCAAAGCTTTAAATTACCCCAGGACTCCAGAAGGAAGCCATTCAGCCTGGAGATAAGAAAACTGTCTGATTTTATGGACTGCTCTTAGGGTTTTATGGGTTGATTAGTAAAAAGGACCAAACTGTCACTGGTCAGCTCAATGTATCCACTTAATACAAGCCAGAAAGCTATAAAAGTGGCATTTCATGTGAGCTAGAAGGGGTACTTTGGCCATTTAGAAGCTTGGAAACAAAAAAACCTGATGTTCTTTCATGGCACATCAAATGTATTTGGCAAACGTTTGCTTTGTTATTCATGAGTTTGGGAAAAAAAATTCTTGGCTATTCATGATTCAAGTGTGCAATTTCACTGAATTTCACCACGAAATGGAATGGATTTCTCTGGTTTGACTGAATTGTATTCTTTAGACTTCTTCCTGACTCCATGAGTCATTTAACATGAAATGCATTCGCAAACCTCTTTACTTTTTGTAAATCATTGCATTATTGAGTCAAACCGAATATTCAGTCAAAAAAAAAAATTCCATCAGGAACTGATTGGATTGTGAGGGAAAAAATCCATCAGAAGAGTTGGAAAAGTTAGGATTGATGACATCATTTGAAATTAACAACATTTATTTTTTTTGTGTAATGACTGTCATAGCACATCAGATGCATTTGGCAAACATTTACTGAACTTTGCATGATGTAAGGGTGTCATGTCCATGGTATTTTGCTATAATCTGAAGGCCCCTCATAACAGATTTACTCTGGTTTGACTGACGTCTATTTTTAGACCCCTTTCTGTCTCCAGCTTTCAGCATTTATTGGTGTCATAAGTGCAGAGGTAAGTGTTGAATGATTAAGCAGTGCAGCTCAAAGGCTGAGGGATATACAGTACTTCAGCCTTGAAGAGTGCATTAGCAGGGTCTCAAATGCCCCTATTTCCTGTACTTCACGCTGGAAGTTTTTTCCATGTAAAAGTGTTCCCAAACTAGAAAACCGTGGATCTGTTTAAGCCCTACTTAGTCATGTATCAGCGTGACATGGCCATTAAGCCCCACACATGATTACAAGCTTCATTACCCTGTCAATCATCTGCTGGGAGCCCACCCACAGACCTCCCTTCAGAGTGAGGGTGCCGTCCAGACACAATCAATCGAGCTTGAGTTATTGCTTCTCATTGCTGAGTCTCAATCACCATTCTTACTTAATTAATTGAGTGCGTTGAACTCAGATGCGGATGGATCACGCCCATTTGTGGAACTTCAGGATAAGTGATATTAACGAGATGCTAAATTGAGCTTCTAATGATGTTATAAATCAACAACAAATCAGCTATAGGAGCGGGGACACATTTCTCAAGAAGAGCACGGCACAAGATGGTGAAAAACAGATGTGTTGGCCGATAAGTCACAGTGGAGTTGGTCATGTGCTCAATGTATCAAAAGTAAAACTATACCAGATTCAATAAATCTGAGGTCTTTGAGTGCAACTCGTTCATGGATAAACTGATATGTAGTTGCATGGTGACATTTGAAAATGGTCAATAGATCATGATGTTCAAATGATCTTCCTAATCTGAAGTTTTGAGGTCATGATCGTAGTTTTTAAAAAGGACAGTTATAAACATTACCGGATGTTCCCTCAGTAATGTTTTCGTGTTAAATTTAAATGTCTCCCCAACTGGTAGAACCAAATCATACTCTTGGTTGAGGTAGATGTGAATTAAAAAAAAAAAAAAAGCAGACAGCTACTGAATTGTTCAATGGTCTTTTCTGTTTAGTATGCCTGTCCTTCTCTCATCTATCACATGTCGCTTTTCTCACTCTGATGCCCTGTCACTGTGTCCGGATCACACAACAGACTTCTGGGATGCTTTTGCTAATGGCAATGCTACTTACAATAGCATGTGTGATTGATGTGTTTAGGGCAACAGTATTGCCCAGAATGTCCCTTCAAAATAGATGTTTCCCTCCGAATAGCTTCTCAGACAACCTCATTTCCTCATGCAAAGTCTTGACCATTTGAGTTTAGAAAATGTCACAAAGTTGCATCACCTTAAAGTTCTTAAAGCAAACTTAAACTACATGATACTGCTATATTTATTGTGTTGTTGCTAGAAGATTGTTGTTTTATTATATTATGTTTAATGAATGCTTTAATTGATCTTTTTCCCTGTTGAAAAAAACAGCATATGCTGGCAGCTGGTTTAAGATGGTCCTTAGATGGTCATGAGCTGGTTTAAGATGGTCCTAAGAAGCTCCAGTTCAGGACCAGTTTAAATCAGCTCATGACCAACTAAGGACCAGCTTAAAAATGCTTCAAAACATACCTAACCCGCATATGCAGTTTTTTTTTTTTTTTTTTCAACAGGGTTATGAACCATTATGCCTTTTCATACCCGTTCAATCAAATGTAAAAGAAACAATAATGCTGGTATCCCATTTTCAGCACATTCTAAGTGCAGCATATTCCTTAGTTACTTGTCATGAATAAAGGGTCCCATAAAGGAGTGTATGTGCTGATGAGGCCCATCATTGATGGTTATGTATACATCCTGTCTCAGCAGATTCGCTGTTCAGCGGCCTAGGCCTGGGCGCAGTGGTTGGGCTGGGGTTAGCTGGCCTGCTGCTGCTGCTCGTGCTAGTGGACGTCAGCTGCTTCTTCCTGCGCCAGTGCGGCCTGCTCATGTGCATCACCCGCAAGCTCTGCAGCAAAAAGACAGCCACAAGCGGCAAGAGCAAAGAGCTAGAGGAGGGCAAAGCTGCCTACCTGTGAGTATCTCTTTTGCATCAGTTAATTGCATTTGTATTGACATTTATTAATTTAGCAAATGCTTTTATCCCAAGAAATTTAAAATTCAAAGCAGAATACGTTTTTTAAAGTAACGAGGTAAGTAATAACTTAACTGTTGAATTTAAGTAATGGTACATTTCTATTTATTTAATTTATATACTGACAAATTCAATATAATGATTCATTCAGGGCAAGATTTACTAAACAGGAAAATAAGTGTGAGAGTGCTTGGGAGTGGAAAATTCTGCGTGTGATCTACTGACGACGAACAAATTAAAGAAGACAGACGCAGATCATTTCCATAATGACCAACCATATCTACAAAGAACAGCACAAATTTGCATCTGGTTTAAGGCATATAATAATAATGGCGCAAATATCATTCAATTTTCTACCGCAAACCTTAGTAAATCACCTTGCATGATTCATTTAAATACTCTCCTCCTATAAATTTTACATCTGAAAGGGAAACTCCTACAAATTTATATGCATTAAGGTCAGCCTAAAAATGACTGTGTTCATGCCTTTTTAACCACAAATTTTTCTTTAGTAAATCCTGACAGTAGTTTTTAATGCCAAAAGAGCTGTTAGTAAATCTGGCCCTTAAAGTTTAAAAACTTCAAAATATTAAATTTGGGTAATTTTAATTTAGGTATTTAAATAAATAAATAAAAAAAAAAAAAAAATAAAAATAAAAATAATAATAATAATAATAATAATAATAATAATAATAATAATAATAATAATAATAATAATAAATGTTCAGGTACATGCAAGGCTCTGAACCAGTCCAAGGAACGAAAACAAAAATGAACATGAAAGCGAAAAAAAAAAACCCCAAGTTGAATCATTCTGAACAGAAATGCTTATTTGAAATGACCATTAACCACTTGCAAGGAAATAGATAAGTACATAATCAAATTCCCAAATATTACACAATTTAAACATTACTAAAAATACATACTGAGTAACTAAAACAAGCTTTGCCATAGAATATACTTTGAACGATCTGAGGTCTGAGGTGAATTATCCATTGTTACTTTTAGTAAGACTATGTTACAAAGCTGGGAGCACTAAATGATATTCAAAGTCACATTACATGCTTTTAACATTAAACAAAGCACATAAATATTACCTGAGATATCATTGCCATGTTTTGTGTTGTTTTTCCAGTTGCAACGTCGCAGAAATAGAAACCGTTTCTAAAATAGAATCATTGTGTGTCGCTGTCCCGGCTGGTTAGGACAAAAACTCAAATTAACATGGAAAGATATCTTTTATCGTGTGTCGCGTGTAATTAGGACACACGGTGTTACACTAACTACAACAAACAATGGTAAAACTTTATTTTGATGGTCCCCTTTGAATATTCTTTTGACTATAAGTAACACTGCACCTATGTGTCAATTAACTCTCATTAGAGTATTAGTAGACTGCCTGCTTAATATCTGTTTGTACAGTTAGCAGATACTTATCTGACTATAAGTAACTTTGCATCTACATGTCAACTTATTCTAACCCTAACCCTACCAGTCTACTAATATTCTACTAACACTCTAATGAGAGTTAGTAGACATGTAGGTGCAATGTTACTCTTAGTCAACAGAATGTGTAAAATGGACCATCAAAATAAAATGTAGCCCAAACAATTTGTTTTCATTTGACATGAAAACATGTTGCAATACAAAGTCCTCAAGTTAGACAGGAAAACAGAGGTGTGACAGAGCAACAATAATACAGCAGCAGTAAAACAGTTTTCATTTATGGAGCATCTACGTCAAAGGAGTACTTTGAGTACAGGCTAATCAGTTTGATAACTGTTAATCACTCATTTGACTTATGCAGTCTGTGGTTTATTGCTGTTTTGAATTGTATGTTTTGCCTTTACAGTTCCTGACATCCTGTGTAGACTTTGTCCTTTGGTTTGCAGGGTGACTGATCTGTAGTTATGCGTTGCCAGTGTGTCATGATATAGCACAAATCACACGAAACAGGAGAATATAATACAAGCATGCTTTAATCCAACAATCTAAACAATCACAGGGCATAGGAGTACAAGAGAACAGGAAAACAACTACGTTACATAGGCCCTGTTTACACCTGGTATTAAGATGCGTTTTGGTTGATCGGATCACAAGTAAACAAGGGAGACACATTCCTGTTTACACCTGACGTTTTAATCTGTCTCTTTTGTCCACTTTCAACCACTTCTGTCTGATTTCTTAGAGGGGGTGGTCTATGGTTGGATAAATGTATGTGCTTTTTCCGGATATTTTGATCTACTGGACAAAATAAGCTTGTGCAATGTACATATGAATGTGCCTGGAGACAACAGAAAAAACACGGAGAGCAGCAGCTTTCATTTCTGCTCTGATAGCCGCAAGACCATGTGGTGAGAGAACATGGTGCTTGGTATGTTTTTCATCTTCAAACCAAACTTCGGTCTCCAGCTGACGAAGTTTAAATCCCGTCTGGCTAGAGCCATTAGGTCAGTAGGCGGAGAGTAGGAGAGTCTTTTGCAGCTGTTTACCTGTTTACACATTTAACCACATGAGTGTTTACACTACGAAAGCAATCCAGTCAAATGTGTTTATGACTACATCTGGAAGTAGTCAAAAGTGGAAACAATTTAGACATTGTTTACACCTGTATTTAGCGTCATCCACTTGTGCTCCAATTGACCAAAACTCATCTTAATACCAGGTGTAAACTGGGCCATACATGGCACTAGACAAAAGAACTGAACCAAACAGGGAGTATAAATACACAGGAATAATGAGTTAATAAATTAGTCAACAGGTGAATGGAATTCATCAAATCAAAGATACAAACTGTTACAACTGAGGAGGGAGGGAGGGAGGGCAGGGGCTCTGGAGCCAAATGGAACCAAAGAAAAACAAAAACAGTCCAGGGCAAACAATTCAGTCCATTTGGGGAGTGGAGGGTGGGAGGAGTCAGGGGAAAGCAAAGAGCAGAAGGAGCCAGATCGAGGTCCAGAGACCAGCCAGGATGAAGCCCCAGGGCAGAGTCAAGGGAGGGAGGATCCAAGACAAACTGGGCAGACAACACCCTGAGGACAACCGATGGAGAAGAAGCTGCTAGAGATGGAGACCCAGGTGGAGCTGATGAGCTGAAGAGCCTATGCGACACTGCTGGGACTGGAGACCGAGGTGGAGCCACGGTGACAAGCGTCTGAGGTGGAACCAATAAGCCTGAAGACTGAGACAGAGTTGGTGGGACTGAGGACAAAGGCGAATCGGGGGGGAAGATGAAGCCAGACGGAGCTGAAGATGTGGGCAGAACAATGTCTGACCAGTGCGAAGCTCCTGGGACAAGGGAGCCCTGTGGAGCCATCAGGATGATGGTTTCTGGTGGAGTGATGGGCTCAGAATCATAGCCAGGGAATCCTCTGGACTAAGTGGAGCTGGTGGCCTGAAGATTGTGCAGATGAAGAGGGGCTGAAGGGAGGCGGGGCTGAGGAACTGGCTGTTAGAGGAGGTGGGAGAGGGAGGCTGGGAGGGAACATAGATGACATGAGGCTGGGCAGAACCAGCAGGGAAACAGGAGAGTCAGGGCTGGACGGAACCAGCAGGGAGATTATTGTAGGGAGCGGTATTATTTCCTCAAGCACCTCCAAAAAAGAATTTACAAATGTTCCAGAGGCCATAGTAATCGCAAGCGAGCTCACGGACCTGGTCATACTTTCCTTGTGGATCAGGCTCCGGGGCGATGACACTCTCTGTCCCAGGGCAACTTAGAAGACTGAACATAAACCTGACAGTGTGGGTCAAAGAGATTAAGGGCATGAATGTCTTCAGCTTTGATAACAAGCAGCATGGCTTTGTAAGACCCTTTTGATGTTAATCTGTTATGCGCCCATACCATCCCAAAGGCCCCAGCCTAGACTTTAGTAACATTATTAGAGTGATGATCTTCCCAGTGAAAAGAGGCCAATGTCCAATGTCATCCCATGTGATGAAGAGCCACACAGGTACCTTAGAAATAATGTACAGATGTGACCAATCCGTCACAGGGCGCATTAATTAATTAATTAATTAAGTGAGCATTAAAAAGAGGGTTACACTAATAACCCCTATAAAGTATACATTTATAGACATATAGGTTGAAATTAATGTCAACATAATGTGATGTAAAGTATTCTCGAGTGAAACAAAATAGAAATGGGACTTGATTTCATCCATCTTTGACAGGTAAGGGTTAAAGGGCGCATTGCAGGTTAGAGCCCCCAGTGAGTCAATGTATAGAAAAAGGAACTAGATTTTCTTTAAAATGTACTTATAAATACACTACTAAGGCTTCTGGAGTCGTTTTTGTGAGACAATTTTACTTCCACATCTAAAAACGGAAGTGACATAACGGGAGGGAGTGTGGTCAGTTTCGCAATACAGTTTGGACGTTATAAATGTTTATTAGTACTCATATGGCAGACCACAGCTATACAATTATGACAGACAATTAGGGACTGAACAGGATTAGACAGAGCAATGATTAGAGGAGATATATGGTGGTGTGAGGAGAACCAGCGGAGAACAGAGCAGGTGTCTCTGTGAGAGACCAGTGTTAGCTAATGATATGTGTACACTGTGCTCAGATCACAATACTGTACAGATTATTATCATGTATCGGGCAATAGCAAAGCTGGTATTGGTCATCCAGGAGGTTTGATACTTACCAATAACAGAAACTAATAATATCTATAACACACTCATTAATATCTGTCTACACTAAACATTACGTGATACTAACCTCACGTGATATAACGTTAGCGGTTTCCAGCGGTGCACATGTTTTCTTCGAGCTGCATCTCTAACAGATCCGTGAGCGTCACATTTTCCGCTGGTGGCTGAACCACAGACAGTATAGTGTTATTGTGCGTTTCATGTTATGCTTTATTCATTCATTTTATGTTATGGGTTTATTTCTTGCCATTTCACCGATACTGTGAGGATGTATATGATGTCATGAGTATGTAGTTGAGTGAACTTGAATGTACATACATGGCATAAATAAAATATTTACCATTAAGTTACATAATTCAAAACTGTTTTGAAAAGTGTGAGACTGTATGCATTTGTGTTAATGTACATACTTTGTATTCATCAATGTTGAAATTAATTAATGTAAAAACAAAGGCAAGGAAGCATCGCGTGTGGATGTTTATTCATTTAATATCATGCTTTACACAAGTATTACAATGTTGAACTCCATCATATCGCTCGGAATGATAATCCTCTGGTCTAAAGTGAACGCTGCACACCACCGCGTTTTTCTAAGCAGATGCAGAAGTGAAGTCCAGTCTTTTTACTGGCACAAAACGCCACCCAGGCAAGTTTCCTAACTTTTTTTTGTTAGGAAACCCGTGGACTCGATGTCCTAACAGGCTGGACACAATAATTTACCATGACGATGATAAATTGAAATAGAAAAACTACTGAAAGCACACTGAATACCAACCTATTCTGCACTGAGCCAATGCAGAGCCTGGCAAACGACTCCCTCTCGTGACTTAATATGACTCGATGTTGGGGAAAAAAGCGTTTTTTTACAAACAGTCAACGAAACGATCACTTTATCTACTAAATTTGTGCCCTCATGTCTTTTTAATATGCCTTTTAAGAAGAGCCGAGCAGGAAGGCAGAAAATGTGTTACTTTTTAATTAAAGATGGCAAAGACATTATTTTTCTTTGAAAATATTTTATTGTGATCATTTGTTCCTAGTTAAAAGGTTAGTTCACCCTAAAACTGACAATTATTTCAACATTTACTAACCTTCATGCCATTCCAAATCTGTATGACTAGGTTTTTTTCTTTTCGTTTCTTTCTGTGGATCACAAAAGAAGATATCTTGGGGGGAAAAAAGAAAGAAAGATAGAGGGGTTCCAGTGTTATTTCGGACTCCACTGACTTTAACTGTATGGATAAAAAAAGAGTTGAAACTTCATCAAGGTTTGGATGAACATGAAAGTGAATAAATGATGACAGTTTTCACACTGACAATACCATTGAAAATTTTGGGGTCAGTAATATTTTTTTTTTAATTTTTGAAAGAAAGTAATAAATTATTAAGCAAAGATGCATTAAATTCATACATACAGTAAATGCTGTTCCTCAAAAATCCTGAAAAAAAGTATCACTGTTTCCACAATAATACATGGCTCATGTAGTAAATAATACATGGCTCAAACCTTACCCAAAGCCACCTTTTCAAGCATCTCATCTGTACATAAGCTTCATAAAACCAACCAACCAACCAAAAAAAAAAAAACGAACGAACTGTGGCACCATATGAACTCTGGTCTGCAAAAAGCACCTTAAGTCTCAATTTCCGCCTCAGGGGAACTGCAATGTCCGATTGTTAATTGAAAATGTGTTTTTGACCACTCTGTCAAACTGACCACTGTGCACCTGTGCACCTTTCTTCTCTTTTGACAGGAAATTGCCGCTGAAAGAGGAAAACGGCAAGGAGACTCTGAAACCAGACACGATCGAGATCAAAGTTCACGGTGACAACAGCCTACACATGACACAGGAGGACAGTAAAGCGTAATGGAGGCCCTGCTATCCTCTAAAAAAACATGCAAAGTGAGCCACCCAGAGACCAATAGCAAGCAAACTAATGAGAATACAAGCAAGAACACGCCAACCAATTGTAAGATCGTTTGTTAGAGACTCCTCGTCGGGGTATCAGAAGAGGCCACGTGATAACTGCTTTGTGAAACATTTTTCAGAGGTTGCCGCTCAACAGACAGGCTCCTGTTTATTTGTGCTTGTTCTCGCTTTGTTTTTCAAGGCTTTGCTGTTGCTTTGAGTCTGATTCTTTGTTACTTGAAGAGGTTGGGTCTACGCCGTAAGCTTCACATTTTCTCTTGCTCTCTCGTTCCCTCTTTGTTTGGAATCCGGCCGTTGCACTCTTCCAGTGTAGCTACGCAAAAAACACTGCTTCTTTATGCGTCACTCGAAATTAAGCGCGTGGAAATCGCCCACCTCTTTTTGCGGTCTGTGTTGTAGTTTTGGGTAACTGTTTGGGTAATGTTATTTACTTTCTAGCCTTTCTAGCCCACTGTATGTCTCACCCAAATGTGAAGAAATTACCAAATGCTCAGAAGCAAAGCAAGGATCAACCACACTTGACCCTAAACTAAGTACATGGTACATGGGTGGTCCCGGTATTGAGCACTGACACAGGCCCAACTCGGCGTGAATGATGAATTACTCATAGATTACAGGTGTTTTTGTGGATGAAAATATGTCTTTGTTTTCAACACTTTTGTTTCATCAGAATCAGAGGAGCATCGTATGTGTCATACTTTCTTGTTGAGATATTTAAAAAAAAAAAGAACAAAATTGTTTTTCCTTTAAGCGTGTGAAAGTTTGTATGTGTGTGTCTGAGCATGAACGTGTTGTTGTGAGGGTGTGTTTGGATGCGTGTGATAGTGAGCATGGAGTGTAGAAAGATAAAGAGTGGCGTAAAGAAAGTAGAGGTTGCCAAGTCTTACTTAAAAATAAGGATTAGGCAAATATGGGGAAAAAAAATCTATTCAAGTGTGCTGATGTATATACTTGTCATTTCTTTGGAGCATTTCACAACTGGAAAAATATGATTCATTCCAGGTTCTATCTTAGCATCACACATAACTGATGACAAATTATGATGAAATTGGCTATCGATATAAAGGTATTCTATGTAACTGACAAAGTTATCAAGATCTAAGGAAGTGCGGGTGGCCAAGAAGGTGGGTTCAGATGCATCACAGAGGTTTTAGCTATACAGTTAGCTGTTTTGGTAATCAAATCCATGCCATTTTGGGATAATTTAAGAAAGGAAGCTTTGGTTGTATGAGAGATCAGGGGTCTGCAGGGGATCAGGATCTTGATGTTGCAATAATAAGGATGGAAATGGCATACTGCTTAGACGCATGCTCATTTTACAAAGAAAGAAGTCTTGATATCCATCTTCATGTTCAGCATATTTACTTTGGTTTGGGCCAGCATATTTCTCCAAAAAACACAATTTGTTTTGCATTATTTCAACATTGTATTTCATATACACCAGGCTATCCACATTCAGTGCAATAGAACATTGTGGAATGTTGCCCATTTCTTTTCAGCAATCTAAAGGGAGCACTCCATACGCCCAGATGTACTTGTGGAAATCTTGTAATCCAGTGTAATTTTTCTTCTGTAAATAAAAGTGTCCCAATATTAAAGTTTAATCCATTTGGACTCTGCCTTTTTTTTTCTTTTTTTTAAGCATATAGCACACATTTGTGTTAAATAACACTTTCATAGTCTATGATATACAAGACAAGGCTGTGTTCCAAAACCTAGTATTTTAAGCCATCATAGGTGGCTTCTTGACACAAAGGTCATTCCAAAAGGCTGGCAGCAGGCTACTAGTGAAATTATTTTGGCCAAATTCTAAGGCACTATTAATTGCATTCACCCTTTATAGAAGAGGCAATCCAAACAACTTTGCTGTTTTACTGTGGAAATGGGCTACTTTTAAGTTGTTGCCGCAAGTTAAAAAAAAATTCAGTGGGTTGATTTCCACCCCCGTACATACGATTTGGGCACTCCAACACTCCCCAGCCATTCAAATTCAGTGGAGAATTCGGCTGCCCGATGGAGAAAATCGCATTGGGCTATTTTTGGGCTACTTTTGACTGGCCATTGGGCTACTTTTGTTGCACAGACCTGGCAACCCTGCCCATAATGTATTACAACAAGCTTAGTAAAAAAATTCTGAAGAGAAATGTCGATTATAATGGTAACACTTTACAATAAGGTTTCAGTTGTTAACATTAGTTAACATGAGCTAATAATGAACAATTTCCAAGATTTTTGATAGTTTTAGTGTTAGTTAACAATAGCAATACTGGTACTATAAATTTCTATGCATATTAGCGTGACGCTGTGCACTTTGCATAAAGAGTGCTATTTGTATAATGTATTTATGAGGGTCCATTTCAGTTAATAGGCTACAGCCTGTAGTAGACACCAAGAAAGCTCACAAGGTTTTAGAGCACAGCCATTGAATGTGTTGTAGGAAATTAATGTAGTTGAGATTCAATGGTCCTTAAAGGTTCCTGTCCTTGTCCTGGAGCCGGTGACCTGTGGAAATGAAGATCGAGACTGGAACATCCATGCCTGACCACGTTTGAAAGAAACCATCCACGTTTCCTTCGGGGGTCCCACTGTCTGCTGCAACTTGGAGTGTAAGTACTGGAGAGCTTGTACAGACTCACCCAGGCATAAGTGTCCTCGGCCTTGGCTATCCACTGAACACACATGGTCTGTAATCAGGGTGAACACAGTATAATGGCTGCCCAACTGAGAACAGTTTTGAAGATGCAAACTGCACTTTCCATAATGATTCACTCAACCCTCTCAGGCTTTCCTAAATGGGTCTGATATGATGAATGAGCAGATGAAATGACGTGCAGCCCAGAGCATTGTTAAATGTGACATTTTATGGTTAACGTGAGACAGTTTCTCACCTTTTTTCCCCTCTCTCGTTTTACTAACCCCCAGGTTGTGCTAGTCAATTCAAAAGCTAGTCACTTCTTGAACAAACGCGCAACTGGGAAATCTGGTAGGTTACATGTTTCCTGCTGGCAAGAACAGCGTGTTGCCTTTTTCAAGATGCTATGAACACATTTATCTGAGAAAATGAAGGCTAGCATTTTATACCTTAAACAGCTGCACATTTTCTGTTGTTCAGCAAATTTTGCATGGGTGAAATCCAGTCATTTTAATAGGAATCCATGTGATCTGGAATGTTGTGTGAAGGCAAAAGATTTTGCAACAGGTTCAAGTTGATTTGCCACATCGACCAGAGGAAAGCTGCTTGGTATTGAAAGTGAAATATGTGCGGAAATTTATGTTAATGTCATGTGTGGAGTTTAAAAGGCTATTTTTGGGCAAATGTTCAATGAGAGAGAACTGTTGCAGTTTCTATAAAATACGTCCAGTGCTGTGAAAAAGTATTTGTATTTTCTGCATTTTATTTTATTAATTTTTTCTGTTAAATTGCCCCTATTATGGATTTTATGTAGTATGTAACATAGCAGTGAATGAAAACATCCTGCAAAGTTTTAAATCTGAAAGTGCACCGTAAAGTTATTGTCTCTCAAAAGTAAGAGTCGACGCTACTCAATTAAACAAATCGGTTTTAAAACGAATCCCAAGCCATTTTGCTGTGACGTCAAGACAAAACATAAGCATTTTGCCTGGATTTTCAGCCTCGCTTGGCATTTTGATACAGTTCCTACACGTGCACCTAAATAAATTTGGCAATTAATATGTGATGCGTTACACTAAACTAACAAATGGCAACAGACAGCAAGACAATCTTACTCCGATTCTGCTTGTTCAATCGGCCTGAAGTGCCATAAACTACATTGACACTTGAGAAAGGTTTGCTCCAGTCGTGTTTGCGATTGACTTTCTGGTTCATCAGCAACTCTGGACGTTTCCTCGTCCAGACTCTGGCTCGAATTGGTGAGGCAAAATTGATGCCATGTCTGTTCACTGTATAAAATTTTCAACACTTGACACACTGTAATCCAGTAATGGTGATGCGTTCCATTTCCAACATGCGCTGCTCACAGTATACCAATCACAAATGACTGGGTCATCTGACCAATCACCACAGATTAGTGTCATGAAAAGGAGGGGTTTGGAAAAATTAATCTTTGAGTGAATCCTTTGGGAGTTGTTAAGCAAATAAGGTAAAAATAAATGCATATTATAAGACAATGAAAGCGTTTTTTGACCGTGCATGCATGTAAACTCCCAAAACAAAAATAGGAACCTTTAAAATGCCATAATAGGGGCACTTTAAGATACACCTTTAGGCCCCGTCCACACAGAAATGCGTTTAGCTGTATACGTAAACACCGTACCGTATCAGCGTTTCGTCCACATAGATCCGGTGTTTTAGGAGCATGAAATTTATATTTTTTTAAACTGGGTCCCAGAGTGGATAAATCTGAAAACGGCACCTTTGCGTTTTTTGTGTGCACAGCCAATCCGTATATTTTGTGATGTCATCACACCACTTCCGGCACGGGAAAGACTACTGCTGCGTTCCAGTTTGTTTTTATTATGCCCTTCACTCGCTAATTTCCCTCCGTCTCGTTCACTCGGATGTGCGTCATTGCTTACGTTGCATGAGTGCCCACTACTGGCGGAACATTTCCAATGGACTGAACTGGAACATCCTAAGCCCTTGATCACTTGGAATCCACTATGGATTTATTATTAAAAACAAATTCCTTTACAAAATTGTTTAATGCAGCATTCTATATGTATATAGGTGTGTTTGGGTTGTTTTTTTTGTTTTGTTTTTTTAAATAATTAAAATATCATAGAGTTATTTGTAGTGGGGTAAATTAAATGCGATATGCGGTGACGTCGCCTCTGTCAAAATCGAGGGAGCAAGGGTCTGTCCATATAAACTTCCCTTGTCCACTTCACAAAGTGGAACGCACGCAGGGGAAGTGCTTAGGGAAGTTCGCAAGTGCGTGTCTAAAAGTGGAGTGGAACGCAGCATAGAAAGGGATACAACTACGGCCACTGGGTATGCGCACATCAATATTGCATCATTTAATTACTGTATTTGCATTATTGTAAGGGTTGGTTTAGGGTTGGGGTAGGTGTAGGTGTTAATAAAACACATCTGGTAAGTAGCAAATTTATTTATTGTTATTTTATTGTGAGATTGCCTCACTTCCTACCATTGCTGTACCCCTTCTAGCCATAACTCTTCTTTTCCATTATTAGTGTATTTCTGTGGCAGAATTACAGCACCACACACTGGTCTGGCACGTATACTTCATCGTTTTGAGTCGGTTTCAGTGCTCTCGTGTACGCAGATATTTATTGAAACAAGGAAAAAAAAAGATTGGATAGGGAAAGCTCTGGCTTTGTGTGGACAGGGCCTTAGAGTCTTTTCCTTGAATACCAAAGAAACAAAAGATGCACCAAGCAATTGGCTGGTTTTCTTACAGAAAACAGCCAATAATTTACAGTAATTAGTCTGGCCTTTACTTTTTTCCCCTATGTAATATCCTTCAAATTTTCATAGAGAAGTCAATGGACTCAAAATGGCATCATTTGGAGTGCTTTAAAAACTTCTGTGGTCTAAAATGAGAGCAAATTAGGAACTATTCCCTACAATTGTTTGGGTTCATTTCAAGACAGCTGTCAAGATCTCCCTCCTATTCCCTTCACTCTCAGTGGCAGCAGGGGAATTAGAGCTAGATTACAATGTTTATTTGTATTGTGTTTCTCTTTAGCTGAAACTGTTATTGCTTCTGTTGTTAATGCATTTCAACCAAAGACATGCCTTAAGGGAGTTCTCGATAACAGCCCGGACATAGTGCTGAGTAAATACCATACGGCTACAAGCATTCGCTCTGCTTTTACTGCTGTTTTAAATGGCTTTGCTTTTGCTCTAATTACATTCTAGCCTGATGTAATTAGCTTTAAGAGAAACAAACAGATACCTGTGCCTAATTGCATTTATAATTGATTTTTACAGCCATTTAAGAATATTGTCATTTTAAATACATTTATTTTAAGCAAAGTTTTAGCATTTAAATGACAAGCAGGCTATACATCAAAAGCACAATAGCGTCTTTGTAAGAAACAAGCACTTTTTTCGTCCTGTTTTCACAGCAGTATGACAAAGGGACTTATTACTATCAGTTAGACCCAGTGTGAATGACTAAACGTAATGACAGATGATAGCAATAATGATAAAACCTCAGAGGGCTTACTAGGGGGAAGCTACTACATCACCTATATTGGTATTTTTATTATGTATTAGAAGTGATTCAAATATATGAATGATATGATTTAACAATAACCTTTCTTGACCCAGCATTTACTTAATGTATTCCTCGCCTACTGACTACATAAATCATGTTTATATGGCCAGATTTTATCCGTTTATGGTTCCAGCTTTTGTTCGGTTTGAAATTGATCCGTTTGAAAAGATTTATGGGGATATTCAACTTAATTTGTCACTCAGAATTGAAAGAGTAACTTATCTAAAAAAAATAAGTACATGTGATTTATTTTCCTATGTCAAACACGCACAAACACAAGCTGGCATGCTCATATTAATAGAAACTTTTGACGTAGAATGCTAGACTGAAGCTCCATGCTTGGCGAACAAATCCCTGGCTAAGCCTGAGGGCTGCAGGAAGCCTTCTGTAATCTGCACACCACCAGAATCATCCAGTGTAGTCAGCCACCATTTTGGGGCATCCCACTTATGATTAAAAAAATCAGGCGTGCAAGTTCCTGAAAGATTGCGAGTCAGTCTTTAGCAACACATTTCTATAAATGCATGCATGTGTGTGTACACAAACTTACATGCTCTCACACACCTGAATTTACACTTAAAGCAGCGAACATGTGAAGCGTTGCAGGAATCTCTGCAAACTTCAGTGAGCAAATTCCGCAGTAAGCCTTTTGGCAGGTGCTCCTCCTTCCTAATCTGCCCGCTCTCAGAATCTCCCATGATGCCATGGGTTGCTTGGTGCACCTCCTCACCTGCGATAAGGCGCGCCGGAGGGACATACTGAGATAAATGCTTAATAATTAAAGAGATGGAGAGGCGTGTCAAGGGCTCTGTGCGGTTAATGCCTCACAGGCTGAGAATGAGCATCTTATAGCCACAGCCAGAACACAGCTCTCTCAAACAGATGGGATAGGCTCCTCTCATTCTCTCTCTATGTATTCATCCATCTATCTGTCTTTGTAGCTCTCACTGTCGCCTTCATTAAAACAAATTTGATTTATAGGATCAACAAATAAAAAGTGCTCAAAACACACTGAACATACCGATTTAGGGCTTGGGGTCAGTAATACATTTTAATGTAAAGAAGTCTCTTATGCTTACCAAATCTGAAAGCAATATTGTGAAATATTATTACTATTTAAAATAACTGTTTTCTATTTTAAAGAACTAGTTTAGTTTTGTGTGTACGCAGATATTTCTGGAGACAAGGAAAAAAAAAGATTGGATAGGGAAAGCTCTGGCTTCGTGTGGATGTGGCCTGAGACCAATGGCCTTTTCAGCACAGTTACGTTCTCCTCATGCTAAAGGTTAAACCTCAAAGAGAATGTGTTTCAAGTAAAATAGTCTACATCACTGTTATCTTTTCATTGAGACCTGTAGGTAGCCTATAAATGTCAGTAAGTGTATGTTAATCATAAGCCCTGGGGTTATCAGTAATAGAGTGTATGATTGAAGTAAGCTGTCCGTCAGGAGCTAATGCATTCAGGAGCTCAGTGTGATGTCATAGACATGAAGGGCAGAAAATAATGAAGCAATAATGAAGCTTCTGTCTCTTAATCAGAGCAAGCAATCAGATTTATGTCAACACATGTCCACCTGTTTATTCATGTAATTATCTATTTTGCAGCTAAATTTACTTGTGCCATGACTGCTTTGGGTGAATCAGAAGGTCTGTGCAAATAATAAATGGATTTTTATTAATGACATTTAAGGACATGAAGATAGAAGAGGGCCTAATATAGGCTAATGGATCAATCAATGTAAACCAAGAGACTGCGCACAGTATACTCAACTGACGGTTGATGCCCTGCATGCATTTAAAGACTGACAGTTTTTTTGTTTTCTGTTGTGTTGATGCATATGTTACAGAAGTACAAATAAAGATATTTCTCATCCTCCACAGAGACAATCCTGGAATACTTAAAGTGATGGTTAGGGAGAGATTTTAGTTTTGACAAAATATCACCAAAAAGTTGATATGAAGGCTTGTTTTCCACAATACAGGAAAAAGAAGGAAAAGAGAAAAAACTATTATTTACATGTATTTGTTTGGTGAGATTTCAGTAGCTCTCAGTAGAGTGTGTTTGAGCTTGAAAAGCATCTGCAATGAGTATTTTAGCTGTGCACTTGGCTCACATTGAGAATTCGCCAATGATTCTTTTCAGAATTGTAGATTACTGAAACGCTGAGTAAATGTTGAATTTTTGAGAGCCCTAGACACCATTTGACCCACAAATAGTTACACTTTGGAGGTTACAAAAGTAGAAATTGAGAAGGAAAAAAAGGAAAAACGAGCACACTATAAAGGTTAGACCTTGCATCAATGTCAACACAGAAATCTGGTTGTACTCTGAAAGAGAAAGAGTAGGTCTGTATATTTTTGGTATGAATATGAATGGAGTTAGTCGTCCATGCTTTGCTAATGAGACACAGGGAGCAGCCAGAAGACAGAACTAATTAATTATCTGCTGACATTTATGGATAATAACCTTATGGTGCATATCAGACTTTATGAATATACATGGGTACATGTACATGAACAGAGCAATACCAGCCTGCTAGATGAAATGAAAGAACACAAATATATACATCAGTTTAATACCCTGCTGGGCACTATAAACAATGTCATGTGTGCGTCACAAATTAGCTCTTCACACAGAAACAAGACCAGATTGCATTGCAAAACAAATTTCCTAACCATTAAAGTTTTTGTTTTCCAGTAAAAAATATCTAAATGCCAGCTATTGCAGTGCATTCTTGAAGGCCTGATTCTTATTGGTCAGTAGATCAGATGTTTTTTGGTTGTCTATGGCAACGAAGTAGATGGCCTTAAACATTCCATCAAGCGATCACAGGCGGTGTTGCCTGTTTCATGCAAGTGCAATGGCTGTCATCTTGTGTCTCACTTATCGATTATAATTAAAATAGTTTCATGAGGACTGCAGTATTAATATTACTATAATATTTTTGTAATGTTAATGTTAATCTTAATTAAAGGGGTCATGTATTGAGAAAGCAAATACTGAAGAAAGCCCATAGAGAATGCTGCTTTTGTTAGACATCATCCAGTTCATTTTTGTTCAGGAAATAGTCTTGTCATGTCCCTCTCATTCATAGCTACATGGTGAGTAGATAGGTCCCATCATTTTGAGGTAAATGTGTTCAAAAGTCTGAAAATCTGTGTGTAACTTTAAGAAATGTCACTTCCATCTGTACCACTAATACATTTTTTCTGCAATTAAAGGGATCCCCTGGTGTTAAGACTTGTATGGCTTAATATAACATAAATGATGTCTCTTACTGCCTGGGGAAACGTGGGGAAATTCCCATCCTTCGGATGAGATGTTAAAGCGAGGACTCTCTGTGGTCATTAAAAATCCAATGGCACTTCTCGTAAAGAGTAGGGGTGTAACCCCGGTGTCCTGGCCAAATTCCCTCCATTGGCCCTTACCAAACATGGCCTCCTAATAATCCCCATCCACTGAATTGGCTCTGTCACCCTCTCTCCTCTCCACCTATCGCTGGTGTGTGGTGAGCGCACTGGCGCCGTGGTACTGTGGCTGCCGTCGCATCATCCAAGTGGATGTTGCACACTGGTGGTGGTTGAGGAGAGAGCCCTGTCATGAGTGTAAAGCGCTTTGGGTGTACAGTAGTACATATGAAAGCACTATATAAATGCCTCATTCATTCATTCATTCATTACTGAAATATGTAGTAGAAAACCCATGAAAGATCTACGTTATTTAAAAAATCCATTACATATTTGGACAATGGGCAGCGCCATTTTGTTTGCGTTCTATGTCGATGAACGTAAACAAAGAATGGTTGCACTCTGCAATCAACTGTCGCTACCAATAGCTATTTTTACCACAACACAACTCAAAAATTGTTTCACAGTTAAACAAAACCAATGAATTGATTTGTAATTGCATTTAAAACACACTCAACCACACACACACACACATCCATGCACTGTGCGAGCGCACGCACACACACACATCCACGCACTGTGCGAGCACACACACGCTCAGTCAATCAGCTGTAATGTTATACATGAGGGTTGACTTGCCTAATTTGTCACCTGGTTCCGATTCGGCAGGCCAGCTCTCTCCCTGGCTGAATCCAAAATCACCCCCTAAACCCTCATTCACTATTCCCTACGTTAGTCCACTGTAAGGAGCGGTTTTACTGCTAAGACAAAAGCTGAGATCCAACACCCTGCATTAAAACAATAAAACTCAATCTGAAGAGAAGATCTCACAGAGAAACTGTAGGACACCGCCCTGACCAAAACCCTCTCCCCCTCTCTACCTCCCTTTCCCCCTTCCCCCTGATTCAAGTCCCAGAATGCAGATATACTACATATGATTTATCTTGTGTATCTATTGTTTTATCCCTTTCATGTCTGGTGTCTTTTTAAAGGTCATAGTGCGATTGGTAAAATGGTCTCAACATCACTGAAGTCACTGGTAGGGTTAGAAAGGTTGAAACATATGAGAATTGTGTTCTCCTTTTTTGAGTGGTCTCTCCAAAGATATCTGATCCTGTCCCCCAAACTAGGTGTTTGTGTTGCAAATATTTACAACCCTTTGTTCTGGTCTGGGTATTTAAGGAAGGGTAGCAGGGCTGCCATTTGGGAACATTCTGTAGACAGAACCCCCATGCAGTGTTGTGTCAGTGTCATAAGAGACACACACACACACTGTATGTAGTGTGCCAGATATGACTCTTTGAAACTATTTTCATATTACTTAATTGTATTTTATATTTTATGCTGAAAGTTGTGTACCATGGATTCATGTTTAATTATGTTCTTTAAGTTCTGTCTGGCCAAAATAAATGTTAATCTTGATTTATTCTGTATCTTTCTGAAATCATTATTCAAGTAGTGTCGCATGCGGAGTTTGTAGGAGTTTCCGTAAATCTTTCTGTCAGGGCAGATTCATACCGAGGACCCCATGACCGGAGCATGGCGCTAAGCATGAGGGCAATCCGATTTCTGACTGTCACTGTTATTAACAAGTTGCAGCTCTCGTGACTATTGCTAAAATTACACTTTCTGTTATGAGTAAGCATGTGCGACTCGCTTAAAGGTAAAATAGTTCACTCTGCAATCCTCTGTAATATCAGAACTGACTAATTTGTGTCCGTGAGGTAATGTAATTAATCGCGAGCATTATCCTCTGAGCGACTCCGGGTCCCATGGAGGAACGAGTATTTGAAATTAAGAGATACTAAGAGAAATCAACAATCTAAATTAAATCACAACTAAACTTATGATCAGCTGTTAAGTTACAAATGTAACAAAGTTACAAAGAATTGGAGTCAGATAAAATTATTCATGGAGTCAGATTTAAAATTCGATGGTCATAAATTAAGTGAATCCAACAGAAGTTCTGAAAAGGCAGACACACAGAAGTCCTTCGACCAGGCCGTTAGATTCCGTCCTTGGGCTAACATGGACCTTACACCACTAATACAGTTCACTTGAAGGAGTGAATGAAAACGAGTGCGTGAAGTCGGACAGCCACTGTGTGTACATCGAGTTGTGTTGCAGTAAAAATAGCTACGGGTAGCACCAGTTGATTGCCATGTGCAACTATTCTACGTCATCGACATAGAACGCAAACAAAATGGCACCGCCCATTGTCCAAATATGTAATCGATTTTTTAAATACCGTAGATCTTTCATGGATTTTCTACTACATCTTTCAGTAAGAGACATCATTTATGTTATATTAGCCATACAAGTCTTAACACCAGGGGATCCCTTTAAGCAAACTTTTTTGTGTGTTATTTAATTTAGATTTTATGTGTGTACAACTGTTCAGAACTGTGCTAGGTAACCATGTGCTGATTAGCATCTTTGAGCTAGGCTGTGACTACCGAAACAGTCATGACTGAAACATGGGGAGAAGTTTCAGTTGTGAAACTTGAAAATCATTGTTTTGGTAATGACAAAAGGAACACATAATTGTTTGAGGAAAATAAACAAAACTTTAGTACAGTTATTAGTATTTTAGTATGTTTTAGTAGTGCTTTATGCGAGTTAGAATTCTGTAATGTGATATGGTCGCTACTAAAACATTATTATTATACCGAAAATGTGCAGTCACGACCGAAACATGGGATGTTTTGTCAAAAATAAAGTATATCAACTAAGATGTTGGTGCATTGTATATATTAAAACTAATGACTCCTTAACTTTGAAATCAGTATGATTAACTTTATGCCTTTTACAAAGAAAGATTGGATTCAAAATACAACAAATCTCATAAATTACACTTGAAATACTGTTAAAATTGTAATTGTTATTGATTCTGAAAACATTTGAATAAAATAGCAAAAAAAAATATATATTTACAAGGTAGATACAAGATAAAGATTTACAAAATCTTTAATAGGTCAATATAATCCTTCTTATTAAATTATTCAGAAAAATATCCCAAACCTTTCTGAAAATACAATATTGACTGTAAAATTACTTGAAATGTATACCTTGGATATTATACAATTTGCACAAAATTTGTGGAAAAATAAAAACAAATTAAAATGTTTCCAACTCTGACTTGAACATATTCTGTAGAATGGCCCATATATGAAAAACAATGGAAAACAGTTGAATGCAAAAATGTATTCTGTGTGAATGGTCTCAAAGCTGGTTAATGTACATTAAATCCACAATATCCCTTAACTAAATGGGCTTTTATCAAGACTTATTTTCAATGCATAAATCTTGAATTATTACATTTTCTTACCCCATTGGCATTTACAAACCCGATTCCAAAAATTGGGACACTGTACAAATTGTGAATAAAAAAGGAATGCAATAATTTACAAATCTCATAAACTTATATTTTATTCACAATAGGATATAGATAACATATCAAATGTTGAAAGTGAGACATTTTGAAATGTCATGCCAAATATTGGCTCATTTTGGATTTCATGAGAGCTACACATTCCAAAAAAGTTAGGGACAGGTAACAATAAGAGGCCGGAAAAGTTAAATGTACATAAGGAACAGCTGAAGGACCGATTTGCAGCTTATTAGGTCAATTGGCAACATGATTGGGTATAAAAAGAGCCTCTCAGAGTGGCAGTGTCTCTCAGAAGTCAAGATGGGCAGAGGATCACCAATTCCCCCAATGCTGCGGCCAAAAATAGTGGAGCAATATCAGAAAGGAGTTTCTCAGAGAAAAATTGCAAAGTGCTTGAAGTTATCATCATCTACAGTGCATAATATCATCCAAAGATTCAGAGAATCTGGAACAATCTCTGTGCGTAAGGGTCAAGGCCGGAAAACCATATTGGATACCTGTGATCATACCTGTGATCTTCGGGCCCTTAGACGGCACTGCATCACATACAGGAATGCTACTGTAATGGAAATCACAACATGGGCTCAGGAATACTTCCAGAAAACATTGTCTTGAACACAATCCACCGTGCCATTCGCCGTTTCCGGCTAAAACTCTATAGGTCAAAAAAGAAGCCATATCTAAACATGATCCAGAAGCGCAGGTATTTTCTCTGGGCCAAGGCTCATTTAAAATGGACTGTGGCAAAGTGAAAAAAAATTCTGTGGTCAGACAAATCAAAATTTGAAGATCTTTTTGGAAAACTGGGACGCCATGTCATCCGGACTAAAGAGGACAAGGACAACCCAAGTTGTTATCAGCGCTCAGTTCAGAATCCTGAATCTCTGATGGTATACAGAAAGTCTAGCCACTCTCCATTGACAAGCGTTAACTTCCTTGAAGGCGGGTACTCTGTTGAAGTTTAAAACTATTGGATCTGCCCAGAGCCACTCTGGATCTGCCATAACCAATAGCCAACATTTGGTTGTGACATATGTCATGCATTCACCTTAGCGAGCTGGAAAATCAAACTTTTCCCGAACCCCATAGGGAGGAGGGCCACAACATCAAGGCCACCAACAAAACTCAGCAAAGATTGTTCTTTCTCCAGCTTTAACTTCTGGATATTTGGCAGCGTTGCCACAGCAGACCGAATGGCTTCGCTCGCATCTTTCTCCGCCTCCATTACTGAACTACAACTCAAACTAGCGCACAACATCAACATCATTGTTCTCAGCCACTCCTTCTGTTCACTGAATGGACCCGTTAAAATTTGGCCAGAGAAAACCAGCGAATACACCTCAAACCCAGATGACGTACTGAAAGAAAATGAAAATTGAGCGGAAGTACGTAGGAGGGAGGAAAGAATAGGCTACAATGTAAGATTTTTGCAGTGCAGTGTTTTTAGTGACCTATTTTAAAATGCCTTTTTAAAATGACATTTACAATTCAATTTCTCACTATTGAAGTGTTAAATGGTCATTTCACATTCTAGGCCCAAAGGGTTCTATCACACGGCAATAATAATTCATTGGGTCATTAGTTGCAGAAGCCCCTCAATCACGGCTTTACCGCTGCTGTCAGCATGTCCAGCCGCTCTGGACCGACAGTGCTTTAGGTCCGTGGTCTGTGCGGAGGCTAATGGAAGCGTGCAGCTATTTCCCACAGGTTTTCCAGAGGTTGTCCTCATTCACGGGCATCCAGTCACCCCCCCGCTATCAGGAATACAACAGCTCATTAGCGTCTGCCTGCTTTTAATGAAGAAATCTGCATACGCTAATTAGATCTGATTGTGTCTATGTGGTGCAGTCGCAGGCTGACTGATGGTACGGGGAAATTGCCTGTAATATAGGCTGTCTGACTCACAATCATGTTTATGATTATGAAACACATGTCGTCTCCTCCACAAGGCCAGATACTGGCAGCATATTGTAACTGTGGTTATATTGGTTTGTAATAAGTTAGCAGGTGATTCTTATTCCGGTCACTCTTGGCGACTACACAGATTGCATTTTAAAACCAATAAGGTCTGATGAAATTGCATTTGGTCATGACTGCCATATGCAAGTTATTACTTTAACTCTCGTGCATTACATTTCTATGAGATACAAATTTGAGATAAAGTTTGTTCACGCTTGTGTCAACGCACTGGCGTGGTAACCTGGTGTAAGGGGTTGCTGGTACGGTTCATGAGTATTGGAGATGGGCCTCTCCAGCGCCTGGTAATTGCTCGGCTGACTCTGTCATTTCCTTTTTTCTAAGCGACACAGTCAATAAATCAAATAAATGAGGCCTTTGGCGAGGTTAGATGTGTTGCACAATGCAGAGTTCAGCCTTTTCTATTGTCTGAGATTTCTAACAAACACCCTGCCATTGATCTTTTCACAGTACATCAATAACCGAGAAAGGGGAAGAAGTAGTTGTTTTCATACTGTGCAGAAAAGTATAAGAAAAATCACTTTGTTTCTATTGTTTCTTTACAGTGCACTGCAGTAAAGGTGCTTCTAAAAGTTATTTTGGAGGAGTTAAAGTGAAGGTTAGACATATGTGACAAAAGTGTGATAAAGTTATTTTAAGAAGAAGATGCAATTGATTACAAAAGAGATGGGGACTTTTAAGTAGAGCATTTCTGATTTTTGAGATTGAGACATGAGACCACCACAAATAAGCTTAGAAGTGGGATTTACAGTCTATGAAGGTTAAATAAGATAATAATTAAATATTTTAAAGGTGTCATGAACAGGGTTTTTTTATTTATTTTTTATATACTGTTGTCTGAGGTCAACTTATGACGTTTGTGTGGTTTTTACATTCAAAAACATCATGATGAATAAGTAATAGGCTATATTTTGTACCCTGGTTTTGAGGCTCTCTCCTGCACGCTCGGTTTTTATGGGTGTGCCGCACTGAAGACTTGGAAGTAAACACCCACGGCTAGGATTGGATAAGATTTGCATATTTAATGAGCTTCATCTCCTTCAGTACATGTGGGAATTGTTTTGAAAGCATGTGGGGAAACAGCAACCGGAATGATTCTCTCATAGGGCTCACAAAACATCTTTATCAAACAAACACAATGATTTATCTCTCATCCACTCACGATTGATTGTAATGTTTTGAACGACGCACATCAAGAAAGGAATGTTATTTCACTATTTATGATAGCCGATTGGAAGGCCAGGCTTACGTTTTGGTAGCCCATCTGGAAAACACAAAGCCCCGGGATGTTGGGCTTTACGATCCCTGGCTCATACATGTCCGAGTCTGATCGCAATGAACCAACAACACCACAAATAAAGGATTCTCCAGCCTTTGACAGCGTGCTATGGTATGTTCTGTTAGACACGTACACATAATCAATAGATCTATATCAAACGATATGTAAAAATGCAATACTGTCACATATAAAAAACATTATTACTCACATTAGTGTGTTGCTTCATTCCAGTCCAGTCTTCATTCCAGTTGCTTCATTCCAGTCCAGTACGCAAGTCCAGTCTCTTTTTTACAAACAAATCCGTGATCAGAAATGAAGGAACAAACATGCAATGTCTTCCCTATGTGAGCTGGATATTCATTAAAAATAAAGTTCATCCATGCACTCATAATATTGGAATCTGAATTAAGCTTGTACGGCATGTTTATTGCTTAGAAGTTCGATCCGGTTTAGCTCTATGTAGGCCTGTCATGTCAGGTACGAGTCGGTGGGCGTGGCTACAGAATCCAGCATTGTTCATCTTCTGTTGAGGAAGTGTTTCAGCATACGATGACGTCAAGGGTCGATATATTTTGAGATCGATCGTTTGCTGGACTTGGTATCAATAAAAGCTTTTCTTTAACTAACAAGGAAGTTTTCAGCTCTGAAACTTACAGGATATTCTTATATCAAAAGCTCAAAGGAAAGTTGATTTCCCAATTCATGACCCCTTTAAAATGTTTTTTAACACATTAAATCCATAACAATAGACAGGTTACAGACACTCAGCTCTAGTGACATGCACATATAGCCTAAAGTATGGGCATTCAGATTTCCATAAGAGCTGTAATCTTTACTGTCAGGCACCCTCGGCACCTAATCACTTGTGAAACATGTTGTCTATCCTTGAGGCTCTCAGCCTTGAGCAACTCAAGCCTCAATTCCACTGAATAGCTTGATTGCTGCATCATTACACTGATGCCCCATTCAACCCATGAAAGGCCAGAACAATGTAATTTATGGACAGAAAAGTGATGGACAGAAAATCTCACTTTTCTGTCCTATTGTATGTGGATGCATCTTATTTTTGTGTGTGTTTATGATTCAAAGTTAATATCTAATTCAGCATTTGATGATTAAAAGTAATTGGTCAAACTGTGTTACAGGCTTTCTGGTGAGAAATTGATGGGAATTTGTAGAGTTGTTGAGATGAGTAGTAGCATCTCATAATGGCTCCATTCCACAAGCTAGTGAGCAACCTAAATAGACAGAATTTTAAAGGTCCAGATATACTCATGGCGAAGTTCTTTTTAGTTCTTCGTTTAGGGGTAAAACAGCGATATACTGAGATGAATGATGAGATGAATATGTAAATATGTGCTGCATTCTTTCCACTCTCAATAATAAAATAAACACACAACAAAATTGAGAAAACAGCAAGCATTTGTTTATTCATTATTCGTCATGTTTATTTATATAGCACTTTGTACAATAGATAGCTTAAAATTAAGCAGCTTTACCGTATTAAACATGAAAAACAGTGTCAATGTCTTGTTTCATCAGAAGTACAACTTCATACTATAAAGCAGCTCTCCAGTGTGTTCTAGTGTTCACTCACAGACGTCTGACCTCAACCAACTGAACAGGCCAAGTGAACCAGAAAAGATTTTCACATGAAAGAAGGCAGAGCCTCTTCATACACCTACCTATTATTTATTTGCCACGGACCGATGATAGTACGAAGGTGTTTAGAAGACAGTTTGCTTTGGCAAGCTGTTTCGAACTCCAAAAATGAACTCCAAACGAACGTAATTTCGGCCTGATTTTGTTTGAAATGACGTCACATCACTTCGATTTTGTTTGAAATATATTGGGGGTTTAATGCAGGTATGATGAATGAAGCAAAAGAAATGTTGATTTATAAATGTTATTTTAAAAACTTTTCATTCAATGCTGAAAAGTACACTGAACAAAATTATAAATGCAACACTTTTGATTTTGCCCCCATTTTTTCATGAGCTGAACTCAAAGATCTAAGACTTTTTCTATGTACACAAAAGGCCTATTTCTCTCAAATCTAGACAAATCTGTCTAAATCTGTGTTAGTGAGCACTTCTCCTCTGCCGAGATAATCCATCCACCTCACAGGTGTGGCATATCAAGATGCTGATTAGACAGTATGATTATTGCACAGGTGTTCCTCAAGGCTGATTTACATATTAATTCATTCACACATTCTGTGTCATTGTCCACGCTGACCTGTATTTACAAATGCAGAGGGAGCATGATACCCCTGAGGGAGGGGTTCTGGCAGACCAATCACAGCACTTGCGGTCCGCGTAGAATCGACGTGTTAGCTGTGTCCCAATGTGAAGGCTACACACTTCACAGGCCTTCGAAGTGCACGAATGGGCTTTCAAAGTGCATGAAGGCCGAACCGAGGGACAAGGTTGCCAGGTCTGCACAACAAAACCCCTCCAATTGCTAATGAAAAGTAGCGGATTCACGACCAAAACGGGCCAAAATGCGGCAAAACGCGGGGGTGGGAGGTAGAAATATTGCTAAAGTGAAGACAACTTAAACCCGTGGACTATAGGCTACAAAAAACCCACAGCAACAGTGTAAATGCAGCCCAATTCCAGACTTCGCAACACTGAACCGAGCGTCATTGAATGGCCTATAGCAGGTGTGTGACAACTGACAGCAGACGTTTGTGAGGGGATTTTAAAAAGAGAAATGGAGGCAGAATTGATTTATTTATTTTGCTTTTTATGAGTTTTTATTTTATTTTGACATGCTTCAAAGCCTGCAGCAATTGGAGACCGGCCCGTAGCCTATGGTTAAATATTTAATCGTCAGTTTCTTTGTTATGTTAAATGTAACTGTTCCAATATATTTTCACATTTAGGCCTATATATTTACATCCAAGTCTTTAAGTGCTTATTTTTATTCAACTCACATCATCAGATCGACTGATTCATCCCAGCAAACCAATATTCACAGGTCCAGCAGCACCAACAGGGTCTCCTGCTCAGCTCAAGGAAAGTGTACATGTTTTCTAGCTGTTCATTTAAATGTCTGTTGTTTCTGATGTTATGTTGTATAAATAGTTGTAAAAAGTACTGTATAGTAAAGTAATGTATAGACCAATTTATTTTCATTTACACATTTTAATTTACATGACAAGAAAATACACTCACCTAAAAGATTATTAGGAACACCATACTAATACTGTGTTTGACCCCCTTTCACCTTCAGAACTGCCTTAATTCTACGTGGCATTGATTCAACAAGGTGCTGAAAGCATTCTTTAGAAATGTTGGCCCATACTGATAGGATAGCATCTTGCAGTTGATGGAGATTTGTGGGATGCACATCCAGGGCACGAAGCTCCCGCTCCACCACATCCCAAAGATGCTCTATTGGGTTGAGATCTGGTGACTGTGGGGGCCATTTTAGTACAGTGAACTCATTGTCATGTTCAAGAAACCAGTTTGAAATGATTCAAGCTTTGTGACATGGTGCATTATCCTGCTGGAAGTAGCCATCAGAGAATGGGTACATGGTGGTCATAAAGGGATGGACATGGTCAGAAACAATGCTCAGGTAGGCCGTGGCATTTAAACAATGCCCAATTGGCACTAAGGGGCCTAAAGTGTGCCAAGAAAACATCCCCCACACCATTACACCACCACCACCAGCCTGCACAGTGGTAAAAAGGCATGATGGATCCATGTTCTCATTCTGTTTACGCCAAATTCTGACTCTACCATCTGAATGTCTCAACAGAAATCGAGACTCATCAGACCAGGCAACATTTTTCCAGTCTTCAACTGTCCAATTTTGGTGAGCTCGTGCAAATTGTAGCCTCTTTGTAGTGGAGATGAGTGGTACCCGGTGGGGTCTTCTGCTGTTGTAGCCCATCCGCCTCAAGGTTGTGCGTGTTGTGGCTTCACAAATGCTTTGCTGCATACCTTGGTTGTAACGAGTGGTTATTTCAGTCAAAGTTGCTCTTCTATCAGCTTGAATCAATCGGCCCATTCTCCTCTGACCTCTAGCATCAACAAGGCATTTTCGCCCACAGGACTGCCGCATACTGGATGTTTTTCCCTTTTCACACCATTCTTTGTAAACCCTAGAAATGGTTGTGCATGAAAATCTCAGTAACTGAGCAGATTGTGAAATACTCAGACCGGCCCGTCTGGCACCAACAACCATGCCACGCTCAAAATTGCTTAAATCACCTTTCTTTCCCATTCTGATATTCAGTTTGGAGATCAGGAGATTGTCTTGACCAGGACCACACCCCTAAATGCATTGAAGCAACTGCCATGTGATTGGTTGATTAGATAATTGCATTAATGAGAAATTGAACAGGTGTTCCTAATAATCCTTTAGGTGAGTGTATATGTATAGAAGTTGTTTGTTTAATGTACAAATTATAACTTGCAAAAATAACGAAAATAAACAATGTATCACTTTGATTAATTTACAAATAACTTACGTTACAAAAATAAATAATGTAGGCTATAGAACTTTGTTTTATTTTTAACTTAGGCCTATACGTTTAAAAAAAAAGAAAAAGACAGCAATCATTTTGTTACATTTACAAATAACTTGCACACAAAAAAATAATGTATAGGCCTGCGTTTTAAAAAATAATATATAGAAAATTTGCTCTGGATCCCGGCCACGAGTTTAGAGAAAATTCAGCTTTTGGAAGAGACTTTCGGTAATGGGTCAGTGAGCGACATTCATTCATTCATTCATAAAAGACTTAATTTTGCAGTAGCTAGTAAGTCAACAGTTTTCGTTTATTTGTATTTTGGCTTACAATTTTGAGTAACAGATGTCGTGACAGTATGATAAGAAAAAATTTTTTTTTTACATTTGTTAACCCCAGTCTCTCTCTTTCTGTAGGGGAAATTTAAAAGAGATTCTGGAAACGAAATCTAAATTTAGCGGGATCAGTCGGGTCAGGAATAAAATCATTGTAGTGGGTGAACACAGAGTGAATTTTAAGCGTGAGCGGGAGGGTGCGGAATAGATCCTATAGCGGGAGCAGGACGAAAAAAATCCCCACACGGAGTTCTAATGTGTATTTAAAGAATAATAAAAACAAAATTATAAAAGAAAGAGCGAAAAGAGAGAGAATGGACAGACTGAATCCTCTTCTTGAGAGAATGGTTGAGAAATGCAACCATTATGCAAGTTAAAATTGGGAAATTAAACATTCTCTTGCCAGGTTGCTCAGGGCAGGGAACTGGGAACTGTGTGAATGCCACTACTACAGGACATTTTGTTTACTTCAAGTTCAAGCGCAATTGTGCTGTTGTGTCGGGAGCAGCTGGGCTATTTTCAGACTACTCGCTCCTGTCCAAAGTACACCAGAGTTACCGACCACTACCGTCTTTCACTGGGAAATGTAATCCCGAGCTGCATCGCTGCAAGAAATCTGATCGAGTGCCATGGGAATGTAGACCAGTCTATACAAATCCTGTAGTCACCGGTGTGCTATGAATTCTGGGATAGGTAGGCTGCAAAGGGTCCATCTGGGTCCGTAAACCAGTCAGTATCTGGTGTGACCACCATTTGCCTCACGCAGTGCAACACATCTCCTTTGCATAGAGTTGGTCAGTTTGTTGATTGTGGCCTGTGGAATGTTGGTCCACTCCTCTTCAATGGCTGTGCGAAGTTGCTGGGTATTGGCAGGAACTGGAACACGCTGTCGTATACGCCAATCCAGAGCATCCCAAACATGCTCAGTAGGTGACATGTCCAGTGAGTATGCTGGCCATGCAAGAACTGGGATGTTTTCAGCTTCCAGGAATTGTGTACAGATCCTTGCAACATGGGGCTGTGCATTATCATGTTGCAACATGAGGTGATGGTCGTGAATGAATGGCACAACGATGGGCCTCAGGATCTTGTCATGGTATCTCTATGCATTCAAAATGCCATCAATAAAATGCACCTGTGTTTGTTGTCCATAACATATGCCTGCCCATACATAACCCCACCACCACCATGGGTCACTCAATCCACAACGTTGAAATCAGCCAACCGCTCACTCACATGACGCCATACACGCTGCCTGCCATCTGCCCTGTACAGTGAAAACCGGGATTCATCCGTGAAGTGAACACCTCTCCAAAGTGCCAGACGCTATCGAATATGAGCATTTGCCCACTCAAGTCAGTTATGACAACGAACTGCAGTCAGGTCGAGACTCAGATGAGGACGACGAGCATGCAGATAAGCTTCCCTGAGGCGGTTTCTGACAGTTTTGTGCAGAAATTCTTTGGTTATGCAAACCAATTGTTTCAGCAGCTGTCCAGGTGGCTGGTCTCAGATGATCTTGGAGGTGAAGATGTTGGATGTGGAGGTCCTGGGCTGGTGTGGTGATGCGGTACCACACCACACCATGGTCCATGGTCTGCGGTTGTGAGGGCGGTAGGATGTACTGCCAAATTTTCTGAAACGCCTTTGGAGACAGCTTATGGTAGAGAAATGAACATTCAATTAATGGGCAACAGCTCTGGTGGACATTCCTGGAGTCAGCATGCCAATTGACATCTGTGGCATTGTGCAATGTGATAAAACTGCACATTTTAGAGTGGTCTTTTTTTGTGGCCAGCCTAAGGCACACCTGTGCAATAATCATACTGTCTAATCAGCATCTTGATATGCCACACCTGTGAGGTGGATGGATTATCTCGGCAGAGGAGAAGTGCTCACTTACACAAATTTAGACAGATTTGTGAACAATATTTGAGAGAAATAGGCCTTTTGTGCATAGAAAAAGTCTTAAATCTTTGAGTTCAGTTCATGAAAAAAGGGGGCAAAAACAAGTGTTGCGTTTAGAATTTTGTTCAGTGTATATAAAAAGTATATAGTATATGTCTAATTAAAAATTAACTATTTTACACAATTTTGGTGTGTGCTTTTTTATATATATAATTATTAAAGTATTGTGCTTAGCAACATGCAAATGGCAAACTCTTTTGAAAACAATTGTGAGTTGGGTCTCCTGTGAGTTGGGTTCGAATCATCTATTCCTATAGGATTTGGAATAGAGACATTAATGCTCTTTGACTGGCAGGTTTATAGGAAGGAATTTCTGTCATAACAATAATAATTTGTTCTGCATTCAAAGTGCTTTACGTGGAAGGGGGAATCTCCTCAGCCACCACGGCGGCCATATTGCGCCAGAACGCCCACCACACACCAGCTTAGTAGTGGAGAGGAGACAGAGGGATCAGTAGCTCATTGGCTACTGAAAGAGAAGGAACCAATCAGCTGCGCCCTATAGAGAATGATGTGATTGCAAGCAGATTGAGTTAAGGGCCTATTAGCCTGAGCCATCTAGAGTTTCATGACAGAACTTAGTATTTTTCAGACCACCTCAAAAAAGGTTATCAGAAGGTGCACCTGTAAATTGAGAATCAAACACTTTCACCCCATTTGCTAAAGTGCTTTTTCTTATGTTCTCTTTAGGTGTTTTCACAAACAGTCACAAGCAGTGTGTGTCTCTCTAAAACAGGCCTAACCACAGACAGGTCACTATTGACATCTGAAAGGTGCTTATGATCCTGTCAGAGCTTATCACTGTTATTCCACTGCGATCACAGAGGTCCTTTCACATGATGTTGCACTGCACTATTCCAGACTTTCCATCCCCATCAATTATGCTTTCAAATGCAATCACACTCTCAATCCAAATCATTACTTTGTATGTCTTCCCTCCCAGGGCTAGCAGAAGGCACATGGACATTCACAGACCTTTCAACATGCATGTGATAATCATAGCTTCTAGTCTATTTATGAAATGCAGTCTCGTCTCATTCAGAAAGCAGACACTCATTTTAGGCAGTTTGTTCAGTTCCAGGAACACTTGTGAGCATTTTGGTAATCTGGAACACTCTTGAGGATAATGTACATCAATCAGAGGGAAACTTTAGAGGCCATTACTAATACTTCACCAAGGACCTTGTTGAGACCATAATGGTCGATTGTAAGCCTCATTTTACTACTTATGATTACATTTGATTTAAAAAGATGCAGCTTGCATTTGAACCTTTTAAACCTTTTTTTTTTTTTTTTTTTTTTTTTTTGCTGTAATAAAGTACTTGTTTCAGTGAATATGAATCAGCAGACAAGAAAATTATGAAAGTACACCTGTCTTGAAGATTTGATTAAAGGGTTCAGCAGAACTTAATCACGTAATTTAATCTATATTTTATCATATAAAGCCTAAGTTGGTGGTTTCAAGTCCATATGTGCGATGTGAATTCTACTAATTCAGTCATTGTTAAATAAAATTTCCCACTGTTAAATTTCATTGTAAGCCCGACTTAAGAAAAAAAGTTAAGAAAGTTCCCCTGAAACTCTTAATTAATGTATCATTTATTTAAGTAGCAAGTTGCACCTTTGCAAAAATTGTCAAAAGAGATAGAATTTCCTAACTGGAAACCATTTAGAAAAGAAACAAAAACTTTGGTATGCAAGTTGGAGGTTATACTATTTATTAGTGCTTTATCTTTTCAATTTGAATTCTCAAGTTTGAACTAGCCTATCCCTATAAGACAAGATAAGAATATTCTAAAGTATTTTTGGAAATACAAAACAATACATCTTAACTCTTTTTCAGCCCGATCTCATCATTAATACATAGGTATTAATATGTAACTTTCAAAAACACACAACTTAGGTTTTTGTACATTTGGATAGATGCTGAAACATAAAATATGGATGTACTGGTGACTTTTAAATGTAGCATTATTATTAATCAGTGTTGCCAGATTGGGGTTCCCGTCCAAATGTGCTGTTTTGAATTTGATTGTGCCGGTAAAAACGGGCTTGGGCGGGTGGACAAAATTTGGGCTGGTTTGGGGAAACTTTGGCGGTTTTCAAACATTTAAATTGTATAGTGTAATTGGTTAATAACAAACTCAGGTGTACATGTACTCCATAAAACCAGTCATCATGACGTTACTAAACACAGACACAAGCCCAGCGTAGAGTCAGCTGGCATTGGTGTTGACGTCGCCGACGACGCGCACTTTCAGCCAATCAGCGATCAGCAGGCAGACGTGCTCCTTCGTGACTGGTTTTTAGCGCGAACTTGTAGCTTTGTATTCAAGTGATTGCTATGCCAAAGTGGCATAAATGTACAGTAAATTGTATCTACAGTAATGAGTGGGAGAGTGAACCAACTCTCAAAATGTGGATTACACCTGTGACTCGAAGTCTCTTTATAAATATAACTAACTCTAAGAGATTATGACTCCTGTCTATCTTCGTGTGCACACTGGCCTGATCAGGACATCTGCACCTTTAAACCATCTAGACTGCGGTCTACTCGTCCCGACAGCTGCTGAAAGAGGTTTGAATCAGTGATTAATCCATTTTGACTGTGTTAAGTGCTTATGTTCTACAAATATGTACTTCACGAAAGACATAACATTACTGTAGTTCTGTCTGAAGTTAAAGCACAACACAGAGGTAAACGCATTCTTGTTGTTTAATATTTTTCTGTTGTCGGATTATCATACAGTAGGCTATGTATCAATGAATTACTCATTTTGGCTGTGGTGTGTGCGTTAATGTGTGTGTAATGCCTGCTAATTACGTTGTTTAAATTATTTTATAATGATTTTGACAGTTTCCGCTTGGCTATTTTAGTCATGCTTGAATGTATTTGCTTGAATGTATTGTTTTGATCTGTTTTCCTAGGAAATTGTTTTATTTTTATTTTATTTTGTCATCGTTATTTTGTTTTAAGGAGATCAAAATTGTGCTAATCAACCTTGATTGACATGGCAATAAAATTATGTCACATTATTTTGGCAGTTAAAATTTTGGCCGTTTTTTTTTTTTTTTCTTGGATTGGGCAGTTTTTAGTGAGCTTTTGGGCTGGAAATAGTTAACCCAATCTGGCAACACCGTTTAGAATGGAGATTAAGATTGCTGGATAAAGGGCTACATTTGGATCTGGTCCTCACAAACATATGGATTCTAAAGATGTGGATTAAGGTACACCAAACAAATAAAATGTATGTCTCTTGTGAATTTATGATGTGTTTTGGTGTTTTTATAATTGTCAGTCGCTGCATAGGAAAAATATTATAGTAAGTAGACGAGTAAACTGCATTTAATAAATGCGACTGAAAACATGTAATTGATATAAAATAAATACAACAGAATCAAAACATTAATGCCACGATTTCAATATTCATACATGGGAGCTGCTACACAGTCACATGGATACGTGTGCTGTCAATACGTAAAGAATTTACGTTTTAGTGCTGTCGACATGTTAGTATTGTACGTTATGGTGTGTAATGTGTGACGTAAGTAAATGTGCGTGTGGTAGAACCACACTTTATGTAAAATAGACACGTATTCTCGTGAGATCACGTTGGAGCTTTTTTTCCTAATTTAGAAAATAAGAATAAAATGGCATTATTGAAGATTTTTCATTCTTAAGAATGCAAATGCAGCCCCTGTAGCCTGTTCCAGCATAATGTCAAATCTTTACACCTTACATAATTTTTGCCAATAGGAAACCCCACTAGATGTAAACAGTTCAGACGCCTTCCTGCTCATCAAAAGCAACAAGAAACATCTGCTCTACCTCCACAGTGGGTAGAGATTCCTTTGGGTACCAAATCTTCCATTTTATTTCCGTCTTTGTGAGTGACACAGTTCTGGCACGGCCTCCTCTCTGGCTGCTGTGGGCCGTATGGTGGAGGCTGGGTCAGGGATGGGGCGGTCAGTCGTGACAGGCCCACCTGCTCTTGCCTGGGCTGGATGGACGGCACCAGCTGTTTCTGAATGTAGCAAGTCTGGGCAGCTGCCTCGCTGAAAACCCAGAGCACATCTCCAGCCGTTCCCACTGACATTCTGCAATTACGCACACCCACTAAAAGAGAAGAGGGAAAAAAAAACAAGGGGTTGCGGGTGAGACGAAGAGAAACAAAAGGGCAGCGGTTCACTCGTGGTCACCCTGACCTCGATCATGAACTAATGTTAGGAGTCGTAATTGCATAATCAGAGCTGACCTATAAGCTTTTTCACTTTTTTTTTTTTTTTGTCTGCCCATGTCTTACACACAACATTGCTTTAGGCATGTGTCTCTCCATTCAACGTATTATCAAACAGAAGGATTTGTGTAGTAAATCAAATATTATATTCAGGAAATGCATTTTCCTTCACATCTGATGGTTTGAAATAACATTTGACACACACTCTCTCTCTCTCTCTCTCTCTCTCTCTCTCTCTCTCTCTCTCTCTCTCTCTCTCTCTCTCTCTCTCATTCAGCTTTATTGGCATGACTGTGGGATAGTACAAGTTGCCAAAGCAATAAACATGTAACAAGTTATACAGATATAGATAAAAAAGAGAGAAAACAACATGTATATGGCTATAATGTACATATGTTATCACATAACTCAACAAGTGGTAATTACAGAGGGCAGTGGTGAGACTGGAGGGAGAGGGAGGGGGGGGGGATCAGCCTTTGTCCCTCATAATATGGCAGGAGGACACATACTATGCTGCCAAGTGGATACATTTCTCTTTTTCTCCTAAAATATAACGGAGTTTGTCGATGTCACTTGCTTGCTGGAATTCGGGTAAAATTTGAGTGATTTGGGTGAAATATGTTTCTCTGATGTTGTTATATTTGCTGCACTGTGTGAGGAAGTGCAGCTTGTCCTCTACGACTCCATCAGGGCAGTGTGAGCACAGTCTGAGCTCTCTGGCTCTCCAGCTCTGCTTGTGTCGGCCCGTCTCCACACTCAGACTGTGCTCACTCAAACGATACTTCGTCAGGAGTTTTCGCTGATGATAGTCTTTAATTTGGATAAAGTAAGGTGCCAACTGATAATCTGTCTTTATTCTGCAGAAGTCCTTCGATTTGTTTATTTGTGTTACTTTGATTTGCCAATCGTTGATGTATTCTTGGGGGATATTTTTTCTATTTCTTTAATTCTCTCTCTCTCTTTTTCTGGACTCTGGAGCAGTCAATCAATACTGGAACAGATTACTTGGTGATATAAGCAGTGAGTGCAATCATTAAAACAAATCTTATTTGATTGCTAATTGTTATTAAGACCTTTTAGCTTAATGGATTTTTCGTCTTTTCCATTTACATTTAAATCATAGCATATATCCCTGTGGCTCAATTTAAGCACATGTTAATGTGTAGAATGAGGATGTACATTGGCATAACTACAATCTCAGCAGCAGGAATATTCACCTGATATATACATAGACAAATGCAATTTGGTTCAACTCCCTTTTGAAAGATGCTGTAAGCTGGCTAATATACTGCCCTTTATACTCACAAATTACTTCTTGTTACAAAGATCATAAAGGAATTGGCTGTTAAAATCCTCATTTACACAGAACTATGAGAAGCCACGACAGTGTTTCTTCTCTCACTGTTCAGATCATGGAAGCATGATTGAGATCGGAAGCATCTAGATCAGCTACACAGTATGTTCACAGCATAAATGATAAATATGAACTAGGTTAAAAGGTAGTCAGAATGTGTAACTCACAGCTGTCACTATAACAGCATGCTACACTTAATGCAGTATGCTACAAAATCTCCAGACCTTGAAGAACAAAACTGCTGGAAAGCTGCTGCGTTATCACAAGTACAGTTTCCACATTGTATTATGTTGATAACATTTTCAGATTGTTGATGCATTTTTAAAATACAATAAATGTGGAAAACTGTTTGCCAAAAACAACTGTATGTCATATTAGTACAAGTAAAACATGACGAAATACTGACTAAAATACTTCTCGAACAAAAACAAAATGTAGCACGGCGGGACTTAATTTTATCAGTCAGGATTTGATTGGATCATTGTGGTTTGCTATCGCTGCAATCAGAGTGAGGGACATATTGGCTGCGTCCGAAAACCTACCTCGCTGCCTTATCAGACAATGACTTGTAAGGCAGCGTTTGTGCATGAAGGCACCTCACAAAACTAATTTCGGACAGGCTTCTAAGACAGTGTAACAGTTTAATGATCTACAGCAAAATAGAGAGAGCTTTATTGAGAACTAAACAAATATTTAATGATTACATTTGTGTAAGGTCCATCCGTTAGCCCAAGGACGGAATCTAACGGCCTGGTCGAAGGACTTCTGCGTGTTCGTCTTCTCAGAACTTCTGTTGGATTCACTTAATTTATGACCATCGAATTTTAAATCTGACTCCATGAATAATTTGATCTGACTCCAATTCTTTGTAACTTTGTTACATTTGTTACATTTGTAACTTAACAGCTGATCATAAGTTTAGTTGTGATTTAATTTAGATCTTTGATTTCTCTTAGTATCTCTTAATTTCAAATACTCGTTCCTCCATGGGACCCGGAGTCGCTCAGAGGATAATGCTCGCGATTAATTACATTACCTCACGGACACAAATTAGTCAGTTCTGATATTACAGAGGATTACAGAGTGAACTATTTTACCTTTAAGCGAGTCGCAAATGCTTACTCATAACAGAAAGTGTAATTTTAGCAATAGTCACGAGAGCTGTAACTTGATAATAACAGTGACACCCAGAAATCAGATTGCCCCTCATGCTCGTGAGATCTTCTCTTCAGATTGAGTTTTATTGTTTTAATGCAGGGTGTTGGATCTCAGCTTTTGTCTTAGCAGTAAAACCGGTCCTTACATTTGTAAAACAATAAAACTCAATCTGAAGAGAAGATCTCACAGAGAAACTGTAGGACACCGCCCTGACCAAAACCCTCTCCCCCTCTCTACCTCCCTTTCCCCCTTCCCCCTGATCAAGTCCCAGAATGCAGATATACTACATATGATTTATCTTGTGAATCTATTGTTTTATCCCTTTCATGTCTGGTGTCTTTTTAAAGGTCACAGTGCGATTGGTAAAATGGTCTCAACATCACTGAAGTCACTGGTAGGGTTAGAAAGGTTGAAACATATGAGAATTGTGTTCTCCTTTTTTGAGTGGTCTCTCCAAAGATATCTGATCCTCTCCCCCCAAACTAGGTGTTTGTGTTGCAAATATTTACAACCCTTTGTTCTGGTCTGGGTATTTAAGGAAGGGTAGCAGGGCTGCCATTTGGGAACATTCTGTAGACAGAACCCCCATGCAGTGTTGTGTCAGTGTCATAAAAGGCACTCACACACACTGTATGTAGTGTGCCAGATATGACTCTTTGAAACTATTTTCATATTACTTAATTGTATTTTATATTTTTATGCTGAAAGTTGTGTACCATGGATTCATGTTTAATTATGTTTACTTAAGTTCTGTCTGGCCAAAATAAATGTTAACCTTGATTTATCTTGTATTATTCTGAAATTGTTATTCTAGTATGGATCAGTGCAGAGTCCTTTATTACCGCAAATCTTTGGACCAGGATAGTGTAAGGGTGGATCCTCTACAGCGGTTCTGACTGCAGGGTTGCCAAATGACTAAAGAAACGTTATCAGCAAGATGATAGAAAACTGTACATTTCTTGTCTTTACCACCCACTGCAGCTTATACCAACGACGGAAATAAGCGCAGTTACAATAGCTAAAAATGTGGGAGAGCGTGGCTATAATGTGACTATATTGTATTGCAATAGGTAACACTTCAAAGTCAATACCAAATCAAAACTAGTTAGCACATCATTTGTAATTGAAATAATTTAATGACAAAATCTAGTTATGGTTACACTTAAAATAGTTACAAAATAAATGTATGAGATGATGAAAACTTATACCATTAATCGTACCCAGCATGAATTTTACCTGAGAGAGAGAGAGAGAGAGAGAGAGAGAGAGAGAGAGAGAAGGAGAGAGAGACAAAGAAGAGAAGAGAGCAAAGGCAAGAAGAGCCAAAGAGAAGGCCCCCAAGAAGAGAGAGCCAGAGAATAAAAAAGCCAGAGCAACAGTTACAATCTTCTTTTATCTATTCCTTGACCATGTGACTTAAACCCTAACGTGAGCCATTCAAACTGACCAATCAGACCAAACTTCCCCCACGGTGTTACAGGTGTGACACACATTTGGCCTACAGGCCTTCAGCATTTCTTTGTCTTTAGGAATTCCAAATGGCCCTCCTGGAGAGAGATGGGGGTTGAAAACAGTAAAGCAAATGTCTTTGTTCATTTTCAAAAATCAAATATCTTTGATTATTTTCAATTCTTTCAATAGATCAAACCGAGGACTCAGTGTTTGGAGCATGGAGCACAATTTGAGATAATCTGATTTCTGACTATCACTGTATTAGCAAGTTGCAGCTTTTCGTGTCTATTACTAAAGTTACACTTTTTGTTGAGTAAGCAGGTGCGACCACTTAAAGGTAAAATATTCACTCTGCAATCCTCTGACTAATATCAGAACTGGACAGTTTGTGATCGTGAGCGAGCGGAACCGGACGCTTCGTTTCTGTGCGATATCGGGTCCCTTGATGAACGAATATTTGAAATTAAGAGATACTAAGAAAAATCAACGATCCAAATTAAATCACAACTAAAATTATGATCAGCTGTTAAGTTACAAATGTAACAAATTTAACAAAGTCATAAAATTGGAGTCAGATAAAAATTAAAAATGGAGTCAGATTTAAAATTCGATAACAATAATAAATTAAGTGAATTTACCAGAAGTGCTGAAAAGGCTTACACGCAGAAGTCCTTCGACCAGGCCGTTAGATTCCGTTCTTGGGCTAACGGATGGACCTTACACATTAGTAATTTCTCACTAGAAGTGGAAAATGTTGGTCAAAAACGTACATTTATACACCAACTGACCAGCAAACGCAACTTTTTTTTTTTATAGCTGAACTGTCACAGAATACAGCGCACAGGATTGTGGGGTATCAAAGGCAGCGAAGGATACATGTATGCTGCCTTCAAAACTCGAACAGATATAGGTATCTCAGGAGACAGGAAGTGAAGCTAACATTAGATTTGGACATGCCTTGATGCCTTCCTACCTTGAAATATGTCCTCCGAAGGCAGCATTTTCCAGGTTTCGGATGCAGCCATTGGTTGCTTGCTAGCTTCCAAGGTGTGAAGGCGTCAAGGCCCATCCGAATCCAATATTAGCTTCACTTCCTGTCTTCTGCGATACCTTCCTCTGTTTGTTTTTTTGAAGACAGCGTAGAGCTCTCACTGTGTTTGATATCCAACAATCCTGTGTGTTCCATTCTGTGACAATTGAGCTAAAAACAAAAAACAAAGATGGTGTCTGAAAGTTGCTGTTGGTGGTCAGTTTGTGTGTTTTCCACTTCTGTCATTTCTAGTGAGAAATTACTATTGTAGTAGTACAAACCCGATTCCAAAAAAGTTGGGACACTGTACAAATTGTGAATAAAAATAGAATGCAATGATGTGGATGTTTCAGATGATGTGGTTTTATTCAGAATACAACATATCAAATGTTTAAACTGAGAAAGTGTATCATTTTAAGGGAAAAATAAGTTGATTTTAAATTTCATGGTCAATATTTGGCATGACATTTCAAAATGTCTCACTTTCAACATTTGATATGTTATCTATATTCTATTGTGAATAAAATATAAGTTTGAGATTTGTAAATTATTGCATTCCTTTTATATTCACATTTTGTACAGTGTCCCAGCCTTTTTGGAATCGGGTTTGTACATACTTGCTTAGTTTTTACCAATGATCTCTCTATTTTGCTGTAGATCATTAAACCGATACACTGCCTCAGAAGTCTATCTGAAATCTGTTTTGCGAGGTACCTTTGTGCCCAAATGCTCCCTGCAAAGGCATTGCCTGATAAGGCAGCGAGGCAACAAGTCAGCTGCCTAAGTTTTCGTCTCGCCCTCGCGCAAAAAAAAAAAAACGTCATCAGAGAAGAGATATCGCTGCAAGAGGGAATGGTATACGTTATTTTGATTTAAAGATTATGAGGGCACAAGAATATTCACAAAAATAATAATGTGCATGGATAAGTCATTTATAATAAGAACCTGCAATGTTCCATAAAAAAAGAAGTGTCAGTTTTGTTTTGTTTAGTCAAACTGCACACTTCCTATTTGCTGCTTTTAGGGGTGCCTTGAAAATCTAGGGGCATTATGGCTGGAACAGAAATGTAATTTAAATTTAGCAGGTTATTCAGGTACTACATATGAAAAAGGAAGAGACGCATAATAAGGGAACAATAAAATGTCAATCTCCTCACCACAATCTGGAATTTTCCCTTTTTTTCCCCTCTCATGACTGCTTCAATGAAGTGGCAGACCAATACTATCTAATGAAAAAACATCCTTCCTGTTTTTTTTTTGTTTTTTTTAACACCATGACTGTTGTTGCCTTGACCTGTACAAGATTCAGTGCGTTTAGCTTAACCCTCACAAATTGGTAAGTGAACCAGCTGACAAAGGTTAATTTAGTGATAGCACAACAGTAACCATGTGTCAGAGTTTTCACCTAAAATGAGAATTACACCAATAAATTTGAAAGGGATGAAAAAAAAAAGTAAAAAAAATTCAGCAATCTAAAATTGGTTTTCATCGACAATCATTATGAGGCTTGTAGATGAGTGTGTCTACAGTGATTATTTACTCTAGTGTCACATATAAATCTGCTTTGTTCTCCGCAGGAGTCTGATGAACTCTTGAAGGACAAACCCCTCTGGTGTCTTGCTTCTGTGTTTCTTTAAGTCCAGAGGACAGTCCTTGAGCACACACTGTCTGAAGCTGACAGTGACCAAGCTAACGGATGAGATGGTTTTCCATGGTGGCAGAGCATAAGACTGACAGCTGTTTACCATAGGTTAAGTCTGAAATTATCATTCACCCAGAAGTGAGTTCATTAGAAACTAGTTAGCATCTTCCGTTTTTAAAAGAAACAGCTGCTTCAGATCCATAGACGTCTTTTTTAATATTATATTATATAGAAAATTGCTTAATTTTGTTTATATATATATATATATATATATATATATATATATATATATATATATATATATATATATATATATATATATATATATCAGATATATATGGTGTAATTCAGATTAATGGGACACATGAACAACAATTTTATTTTTGAGAGAATTTTCACATAGTACAGTATCAACTGTGAGTATCATTCTTGTTTGCTTGCCATTGTTCTAATAGTCACCCAGTTCTCTTTTTTTGCCAGCAAATTCATGCAACACACCTCTTATGTCATCTCATCACAAAGGTGCTCTGTTGGATTAGTATCTGAAGAGAGTCTGCCGATTAAAGGAATACATTTGGGTAAGCCAGCATGGAAACTGCCCACAGAATTCGGAAGCAAGGCCATTCTAAGTTTGACGCACAGAATTCCATGTGGTTTATAACTGTGGCAAATGTAAGCAAGAATTATTTGGTGCTGTGTGGCATGTGAATGATTTTCAGACAGTATCAAGGGGCCTACTGGCCATGAAAAATAGACACGGCAACAGTTATTCGTCACCGCCACCAGGCTGCACCGTTGATGGAAGCAGAATGGATTCAAACTGTTTACGCCAACTTCTGACCCATCTGCATCTTACAGAACTCAAGATTTGTTTAGAGCAGGTGGTCAATTTCACATAGATAATAATGCATCATATTCCAACATTTGGTCAAACATGCAAAGACTTCATATATTGAGCCACATGATTCATTTTGGCTGTTTGTGTTTATGAGCAGGTGTACCATTGATGGTGTATGTATATTTTTCTACATCCTGAGGGTATGCAACTTCTAGGAAGACTGTACCGGTATCGGGGCTTCACCAATCATTGGTTAATCTCAGTCATTTTTGTTTCACAGTCATTTCAAACAAAGCTAAAAATGAGATGTCCATCTGAATAATTAATAGGCCTGCATCTCTGTAAATTAATTCTTATTTTAATGGCTTTGTGATGCATGTATGTAAATGCATCATTAAGTATGTAAATATATGTTCTAGGCCAGGTTTATAATATAACACTCACTTTTATACAATATGTAAATCCATCTCTATCCACCAAGGGGTCATGGGTTACAGATGCCCATGTTTTGTACAGTATTGCATATGGAGCTGCAGAAACAATGTATGCTGTTACTGTGAAACTTCTGAAGAAATGGAGTGAATGTTTAGGGGGGAAAGTAGGTCTAACTAATATAATAGCTCCAAGTGTTTATTTTACAAATGCAACGGTTTGACCTCTCAGATCATCAGGCAAAATAATGAATACCTGATGAGGACCTGAGAGGTTGAACCATTGCATAAAATAGATTCTGAGCTTATAATATTGGTGTATTCACTCTATTGGGCATTCACTCTCTCTTCCCCACATTCATTTCATTGTTTCCTGCACCTGTACAGTTTTAGATGCATATGCACATATGGTTACACTTTGGGCTTTTATCATACACCCGGCACAATGCGACACCATGGGCATGCTGGTCTGAAAACGAGGTGTGTTCAGGCGCATTGTTGGCGCTTTGCTATTTTGAGGCAACTGAAAACGACTGTGCCATTGACCAACACAAAACTGGTCTAAAGTCAATAGCACAGTATTAGCAAAATAGAATGTAATAGCAAATATTAAGCATACAGTCTAATACTCTAATTGTCATGATTCCTGTCTTGTGTGGACTGTTATTTCCTGTTTTGCGCCATGTTGTGTAGTCCTTTGTAGTTTTTCTTGTTGCTTAGCTCCTGATTGTTCCCAGATGTGTCAGCGTTTCTCATGTCTTTTGTCCGGTGTTGTCCTTAGTGGATATGTGATGCGAGTTGGTTTCAGTTCTGTTTTACCCCTCGTTTTGGATTTATGTTGTGTTTTTTTTTTTTTCAAAGACAGCCGTTGTCACAGTCTTGCGGCCAAAGATAGCCTACAATTATTTTCTGACAGTGTCAGAAATTCAGCATGATCATCACACAGTGTGTTTGCTGCTACGGCCTACGTTTACTGACCAGCCAATAAAAATGCGACATGAAATCAACGCGACATGGCGCTAAAATGTAATGCTTACCTCAGCCTTTTCCCTTCCTCTTTCGCCATGTCCTCTTTTATTTCAGCACACATAAAAACTACAACTGTCAAAGTGTGATTCATCATGGTCTTTTTGTTTACCACTAGCGCATGCTGATGACGTTTTATTCTTCTATACTAACTTGCATCGTAGACTATGAGTCATTCAGTGTCATCATCGTACAGTCGTACCCAAGTTTAATAGATCCATGTCACACAGTGTGATTTGCAATGATCTTATAGGATTGCTAAAATCGTGCAGTGTATCCTGGGCCTAAGGTCAAGCCAATTCTCCTAGTTCTGTAAATAATCAAAGGTGACTTTTATTACAATGCTTCTGTTTCTTCTCTGATAAGAATAAATGGACCTCCTGCAAATTATGTGTTTGTGTCTGACCTTTATGCAGCCAAGAAACACACCTCTAATTGGAAATAAATTAAAACTATTAAAAAGTATCCCAGGGAATTTTTGGAAATGGAGCCCATTCAATTGCTCAGTGGATTAATGAAATTCTATTAGTGAAGTAAATACCATGAGACAGGAACACACAGCTTGAGTGAGCAGTGGCTCCTCGCCATCAGCGCTATGACACATATTCAGCTGGGGCAAGTCACAGCTAAGTCTTCGCCAAGTGTTTAACGTTTGCCATGCATCTGTTGCTCTGTTATCTGTGCGTGTGGTCTTGTGTCCTGACAGACCTTGAGTCCTCTGTTCTATGGGGTCTTTTGCACATCTGCCAAAAGGATTTTTATTAAGCAGAACGCTTGGCTAGAACTTCAATAGAGGAAGTCTTTTATTTATTTTCAGTTTTATTCTCCAAGCTTCTCCACTTGACTTGCATGTTGACAACTTTTTTTATTCTTTAGATGATTTAGCTTGCTGCAGTGTTTTTGGGCTTTAATGTTGGTGGGTGAAGAACAGGACTCTTAGCAAAGGGCTTCTTTTCACGTTGATCGTTACTCACCCATAATGGCCTGTTCTGGTAATATGGGCTATGAGATCACACTTTGTTTAATCCATCTGTTAGAGTGATATGGTCTGAAGCTGATCCATTCTGAGACATCTGAGGCCATTCGGTTTTATTCTGACTCATAAATAAATGTCATTTTTAAATAAGATTATCACTTGCTCTTTGCGGTTTCTCTGAGGGCGTAATACTCCTCATGAAGACTCTAAAACATTCCTTCTGGTGAATTCCTAGACCCAGTGCAAGGTTGCCAGATCTTGCTGGAAAAACAAACAGGTATGACTAAAATAAGCAACCCAAGTTTATTGTGTTCTGTGGGCATCATACTGCAAAGAAAATTCTTTTTTTCTTTTTCTTTTTTTTTTTTTTTTAAGTATAGAATTTTGTGCAAATAATGCATTTCACACACTTACAACTGTCCATCTAAATTCATAAATAAATCTCACTCTGTGGTGAGGGAGATATTGGGAACAGAAACATGATATTTTTAACCCCAAAATATGCACCTGCATTTTGGAAATAATAGTAAAAAATGCAACTCACAACTGCCTATATTTTTTACACAACTGGATGTAAAAACAGGCCACTTATTCTTGATAATCACTAGGATCAGGATATCATACCTTTTCTTTGTGCATCTACTCTGAAACATGGCTTGTTATGCAAGATATATTGTGTATTATGTTCTGTTTTTATATTTTAGTTAGCCAAAAAGGAAAACCCCTGTGAAAGTATTCATCTGAAAGGTGAGAGTAATCTATTGTATATATACAAAAGATGATGCATGCCCTCCTCAATGACTTCGGTAATGAATCCAGCAGGGGGAAAAAAAACTTTTACCACGATAATCCAGACACATTTGATGTTTCAGTGCCATAAAGGTGTCAAACTTTTTTTCAGCAACTAAAAATACTACATAAATTTTGATTCAAATTTTAGAAACCACTTTGTACAGTAAATGTCAACTTCAGTCTACATCAAAGTGGAGAATTACTTTGATAAAGGTTACATTTTAATGTGTGTGGTTGTTGAAAGTTGAAAAAACAACTGAGTTACAATTTAAAGGGCATACTTGTTTATATGTCATGACATTGAAGAGTTCTCTTCATGAAGTGAAACAAGAAGTGAAAGCTGATAACGAGACGTAGCGACGTGTGATAAGTCAAAGGAATATATAGACATAAGTGGGTATTTCCCTTTTTAGACATGAATATGAAGTTCCTCTCTATCACACGAAGTATGTTTGTCAACTTGAACGACAGCTTTATCTGTTTGCATTCAACATTTCTCCAGTCAAATAGGTTATGGTGATGTTTAACACCTACCATACACTTTGACTACACAGACCCAAAAACGTCAGTACAGTGAGCTGAATACACACAGAGTTGGAAACTACACCTTTACTGTACGTTGCTTCCTGATGCATCATCAAAGCGGTGGTGTGTAACCTCCTTTCCCATCACTCTTTGCTCTGTCTGCTGCTTATTTTCAACAAGGGCGCCTTTCCCATTCATCATAAATGCTGCTTTTATCCAGTAGTGGCATGGGAGATGGATGAGACCACTTTAGCTATAGTGGTCCTCCCTTTCATTGGGAGTATGCGGGATGGATGAATCTACTTTAACAGTTTACCTCCACCCCAGCTGACAAGACACATCCTCGGGTCCCTGCCCACTTTTTTTGTTTTTTTGTAAGGAATGACTCTTGTTTTAGTATAATTCCGTTATCAACGCATCACAACAATCACCCGTATGTATCCTGTGTACATAGAATGGCCAGACAAGTGTGTTGACAGTGGAGCATCTGACTGTACGTCATGAATTTTGTCATGGTTAGTGTACACAAATTCACAGAGTGTACTTGCCTGTGGATGGAAAATCCCAAGTGTGTGTGTGTGTGTGTGTGTGTGTGTGTGTGTGTGTATGATAATATAAACAGCATGGCTCATAAAAAATATGTATTAACAATATTAACATATTTTAATAGTATATAATGGACAAATACATATAATTAAATTATATTTTTAAACTATAAAACACACATAATATTTAATTTATATTAAAAATATAGCTAAACTGCTTCTTTACCTTTTTTTTAATTGTTTTTGTTTTTTGGTCAACAAGCAAAATTCCATTTGCATTCATTTTACACAGGAAAGCATGAGACATACAGGTACATACATACAATTGGGTATATGCATGCACACATATATAACCATAAAAAAAAAAATCAAGACTAAATTGGCCCACTTTTTAGTCTATAAAAGTATACTTTTGTTTGTACTGCAATTATACTACAAGTGAATTATAGGTATACAGGTTTACTAGTCAAGTATTTTTAGCACTTTTTGTCAAAGACTATGAGTAGATCAAGTCCATCGACACCCTAAAGCTTCACAGTCGTTAACCCTTCCTAGGTCGACATTTGATTCGGTAACGTTAGGCAGTTTTGATTTATGTGCGTTTAATGTTTGTTGACCTTACTTTTCATTTGCGTGAGCAATCTTCTATCACTTGTTTCTGCTTCTTTACCTGTGTTTTGATCCAGAGATTCTATACTATTTCAGAAGATGTATAATAGTGCCCCCTACCATATAACAGTTAAAATATGGAAGTAAACTTTAACTTTTGAAGTAAATTCCTTTGTACATTACCAGTGGACGCTACTTTTAATTTTATTCATTTTTTTTTTTATATAAATGTATATTTTCAAACAATGTAAGTTCATAAGACAGTATATAAAACATTCTCATTATAGTTGCTTATTAGTATGTATATTACTATATTGGCTGCTATTAGTACTTATAAAGCACATAATTAATCCTACCCAGTTCCTACCAATACCTAAATTTACCAGCTACCTTACTAACTATTAATAAGCATTATGAGTAATTAACATGTAATTAGGAGTTTATTGAGGCAAAAGTTGTAGTTGATAGTTAATAGTGAGAATAGCGTGAGAATTTAGTGAAACTAAAATGTGACCCAAAGTATTTAATAGGCTACTCAATCAAAAGAGTAAACACAACTAAAAGCTAATTATACTTAATGATATAGTATACATAGATTATAATAATTATATAATATATAAATATAGTAGTATAAAAGCTTGTGTACAAGTATAGGCCAACTATAGTTAGACTTTTCTGTCAGTATAAGTCAAGTATACTTAAGTTCAATTTTTAAAAATTTTTTTTGAAAAGTAGCCATAAAGTATGTTTTGAGAAGTACATAAAAATAGACTGAATGTATACTACGTTCCTATTTTTTGTTAAAAAGAAGTATACTAATAGCGTACTTAAATAAACTTTGTGAGGTACTGGAAATGCTTGCTTATGTGTGATTCTGTATGCATTTAAAAGATAAAGAATTTTGAGAAAAAGGCAGTTGTAATTCATAAAGTGAATTATGGTGAGAATTTAAACTTGCACATGTAGCCCCTCCGGTCCTACTCACCTCACTCCCATGGATCACAGCACCAATGTAACCGATCCTACTCGAACCAGCGTCTCTGGCATGGGAGGTGGACGCACTAGCAAGGATGCAAAAGGCATATAGACACATCCAGGTGGTCCAGATTTCAAGCATCCATCCATCCATCCATTATCTTCCGCTTATCCGGGGCCGGGTCGCGGGGACAACAGTCTAAGCAGAGATGCCCAGACTTCCCTCTCCCTAGCCACTTCCTCCAGCTCTTCCGGGGGAACCCCGAGGCGTTCCCAGGCCACCCGGGAGACGTAATCCCTCCAGCGTGTCCTAGGTCTTCCCCGGGGCCTCCTCCCGGTGGGACATGCCCGAAACACCTCCCTGGGAAGGCGTCCAGGAGGCATCCAAAATAGATGCCCGAGCCACCTCAACTGGCTCCTCTCGATGTGGAGGAGCAACGGCTCTACTCTGAGCTCCTCCCGAGTAACTGAGCTTCTCACCCTATCTCTAAGGGAGCGCCCAGCAACCCTGCGGAGAAAGCTCATTTCGGCCGCCTGTATCCGGGATCTTGTCCTTTCGGTCATGACCCACAGCTCATGACCATAGGTGAGAGTAGGGCGTAGATTGACCGGTAAATCGAGAGCTTCGCCTTACAGCTCAGCTCCTTCTTCACCACGACAGACCGGTACATTGACCGCATTACTGCAGAAGCTGCACCGATCCGTCTGTCAATCTCCCGTTCCATCCTTCCCTCACTCGTGAACAAGACCCCAAGATACCTGAACTCCTCCACCTGAGGCAGAAACTCTCCACCAACCTGAAGTGGGCAAGCCACCCTTTTCCGACTGAGAAAAAGGGTCCTCCTTGAACTGTCACCTTATCGTGGTGGAGGGGTTTGAGTACCCGAATGACCCTGGGAGCTATGTTGTCTGGGGCTATATGCCCCTGGTAGGGTCTCCCAAGGCAAACAGGTCCTTGGTGACGGGCCAGACTAAGAGCAGTTCACAAACCCAATATGAGTCTATTTAAAACAAGGACCGGAGGTTGGACCGGAGCCAGGCCCAGGGTTGGGGCTCGTATGCAAGCGCCTGGTGGCCGGGCCTACCCCCATGGGCTCACCACCTGCAGGAGGGATCATATGGGGCCGGTGCATAGTGGATCGGGCAACAGTCGAAGGCTAGGCCCCCGATGACCCGATTTCTGGACACGGAAACTGGCTTTAGGGACATGGAATGTCACCTCGCTGGCAGGGAAGGAGCCTGAGCTTGTGCGGGAGGTTGAGAGGTACCGGCTAGAGATAGTCGGGCTCACTTCCACGCACAGCTTGGGCTCTGGAACCACACTTCTCAGATGTCAAGCACACTCTTTATATTAAAGAGTCAGTTCTGGTGCCTGGATCACATAAAAGCCAGAAAGATGGTGAATTATGCAGTGCAAATTGAGCACAAAATTTTTGTCTGTTTATGTGCATTAACCACTTAGCATATTTACTCTAGTGCTACAACAGTACAAACAACACATGCAACTATCAGTAAGTGCAATTCATACTGAGAATTCCCCTGAACTCTCTTCTGTCATAGGAATGCATCAGGAGCTCTTGTAAATTGTCATTTAGCAAACTTGTGGGTGTGAAACATTGCATGCATGCTGTTATTTACATGTGAAGAATTGTTCATGCTGAGCAAATACAGAACGCCCTTCATGAAACCTAAAAGCATAATGTCTGTAACATGAAATGACAGTAATAGGGAGGTTCAAAATGTTTTCTCACCCAAGAGAAAGAAATATTAGACAGCAATGCACAATGTCTGTCTAATCTGTAGTGTTGGGCTCTTACAAGATTTCCATTACACGTTCATTGTTGCAGATAATCTGATACCACTTGTTATTTCTCTGTTTCATGATAGTAAAACTCTGTTTTACTTATGTTTTTACTTGCTCTTATTCATCCTAGTGGTCTTGGATTTTATAGTGAAGCAGATGTATCCATTTCATTATTACTAATCTTCCTTGTTCCTTGCTTGTTCAAATCTATAGAGCTAGAAAATTGACAAAAAGATTTAAAATAGAATTATGGAAAATTGGGTTTCAGACATGACACTTAACAAAACTTTTTGGCTTTCTGGCATGTTTTCTAGAATTTTATTTTTAAACGACAGGGTTTTTTTTGTTTTGAATTTGCACATATGTAAGCTGAAACATGGAAGACCTTTGGCCCAGTTCTTGTTTATTGAGGGTTTTTTTTTTTTTTTAGATTGCATTCCTGGTTTGGAGTTCTGGCTTGTCTCTGAAAATGTACATTTTCACTTTCACTTTCAATTTTAACTTAAAAAGTTCACTTAAAATTAGTTGAATGGATTAACTTTTTAAAATTGCTTAACGGTCATGGTCACTATTTACTGCTACCCGCATAAACACTCAAAAATATCTCCTTGCTTTCTTCCATGGAAGAAATAGCATACAGGTTTGGAACAACATGAGGGTAAATATGAGTAAATATTAAAATAATATTAATTTGTGGGTGAAATTCTGCCTTTAAAAGTGGCAAAATAAAAAAAATATATATATATTTTTATTTTATTTAAAAGCTGCAATTATAAATATCCAACAACCTTTCACCTTTTAAGGTTCAGACATACGTTTTCAACAAATCCATTGAACAATTAGACAAAGGGTTTCCACAAAAGCCAGCTGATTGAGAAGGACATGTTAGAAAGTGTTCTTGCTCTATATCAACATCAGCATTCCAAAAGGCTTTCTAGGTTAGGAGAGGTGAGAGTTATTTAGATGGGGAGAGGTTGTATGAGATAGAGACGTATTTAAGGATTGAGGTATGGAGTTATAACCTGACAGCACGGAGTCCTCGCTGCCCTGAGCGCTCTCGGTAGTGGAGTGACAGAGATGGATGTGGCTGCACTGCAGTGCTAACGTCCTCAGCCTCAGGGTCAGTGCAAAGCAGGGGAACAATCCCATCAACCTCTCCTGCAGGAATAGCACCCCCTAAACTGACTGGCATTTGTGAACCAAGAGCCATACATACTGGCCTTTAGCCTGGAAATAAGGAAAAACAAAATGAACACAATTACAATCTTCTCTTTGTGGTTTGAGATCATCTCAGAAAATCTGAAAGGATACTTTAGTTTGATTCTTATAAATATTAAATACCCTTATAAGCAGTGTTAACTCGAGTTATTGATCGGATTACTTTTTTTTTTTTTTTTTTTTTTAAGGTTAAATAACACATTACTTTTAAATTTCCAACAAAATATAACACAAGTTTGTTTCCCCGTTTATTGAGTGACAACTCTCTTGTCCCCATGTTGAGAAAAATCGTGTGTAAACATGATGGTTATTGTAGTTCTAGAATGTGAACAGACATTTCCTAATCTTACTTGCACAAAAAGATCATCAAAGTGAATAAAATCAGTGAAATGTAAAATCAGAATACTATGCAATCCTCCAATAATTAAATATGTTAAATAAAACAAATATTTGAATGCATTTAATCTCACTTTATTGACCAATATACTTGCTGCTGACCTCCGGTGATTCAGTTAAACCATAAGCAGAAATGACTCTAGACTCTTTGTTTTAATTGGTGGTGTTAAACATTTTTCTCCTGCATCCTTCTGCAATCCAGAATGGTGCTATATAGTCAAGTCACCTTTATTTATATAGCGCTTTTTACAATGCCATTTGTTTCAAAGTAGCTTCACAGTGTTAACAGGAAAACAATGCAACAGAATTTGATTCGGCTGTACAGTACTATATAGTACTAAAAGTTGTTCTTTGGCTCGTAATCATAGGGGAATCGCACCAAATCTTGGTGCTTCAGTGGTTCTTTTGAGGTTCTTCGGCAGTTCTTTGGGATGACTGAGGTGCTGTATAGCACCACTGCCATACAAAGAACCTGTTAAGCCCCTTTAAAGGTTCTTTACGAGCCAAAGAACCACTGTTGGTGCTGTTTAGCACCATTTTTGTTGAAGAAATAAAATGCAATATGGGTTCTACATAGCACCATTTGACAAAGGTGCTGTAGAACACCTTTAAAGACATGATATATAGCACCAAATGTGGTTCTTCTATGATTACGAGCCAAGAACCACTTTTAGTGCTATATAGCACCATTTAAATCTTTGATCTTTCTTCCTAAATCACTATAACTTTTCCTTTTATCTTGAGCTCTTTCTGGAAAAAGTAACACAAAAGTAATGTAACGCGTTACTTTTCTTTAAAAATAACTAAGTAATGCAATTCCTTTTTAATGGGTGTAACACGCTTTGACATGGATCGGGGAACAGGGATCCTTTTGATAATGTTGTCGTCTCTGGAAACGGAAAGGAAAAACTTCCTTTGTGTTTTGGGTCAACGTACCCTCATATTTTGTTATTTAATGTACATCTAGCACGACAAACAGTCTGATTTGTGGAAATATGAAGGATAGGCCTAACAGCAACAGACTTACAAGCCTTCTTTCTTGATATATGTGGCAGGAAAAATGCTAAATCTAACTTCCAAGAAAAAAGAGCTCAAGATAAAGGAAAAAAAGTATAGTGATCTAGGAAGAAAGATAAAAGATTGTCGCTGTGTTTCCTACACCATTTAAACACCATTATAAAGGCAGTATATGCAGCCACAATGCATCCTTCTTTTCTATGCAACTGCAGTTATCTGCCTGGGCTGCCCACTTTGGGCTCACAACCGGGTAAATTGCTTTCTTATCTGGTATATGTGTCGTTGTGGATTCGAGGCTGCTGTTAAATCTAAAATGTACCATGCACCATGTTGTCAGGGGGGTTGACTGAGAGAATTTCAGGTACCCCTTTAACAGCATGTCCTACTTTATACTCTTACGTTTTGCACCTGTATAATGGTATATGGCTATAATGCATTGTGGTATAATGGTAGACTGTATGACATCTAAATACATAAAATACAGCAAGTGGCACTCATTCTAAGCAAATAGTGGAGAAAGTGATCATGGAAATGAACACATTCCCAATTTGTGTCCAACAATATAAACTTGTCATAAACTTGTCTAAAGGAGGTGTAGTTTCATCAAGAGAGAGTAAAGTTTTGTTTTTTGTTGTTTTTTTACTTGAAGAAATGAGAACAACTGTGAAGCACATTTTTAAGTTTCTCATGTAATATGGAAAGATCCATAGAAACCCCAGAATATATTCTAGATGTAGAAGGATATTCCCAAATTACACTGTGAAAATAGTCAGTGGTCGCCCACATAATGTCATCATGTTTTTATTAACCAGTTTATTTCCCTGTATGCAAATCCATATTTTGCATTTACATAACGTTAGAAAACAAGAGAACGGCCAATGCTCTTGATATGTAGGTACATATGTTAGGTTATCATACTATAATTTACAATTGTAGAGGTCTTTTATTGAGATATGGGGAAAAAGGATGAATATTTTAAACACTGACAAATATGTACTTCACATAGGAAATCAGTGGCATCAATGAAAATAAAAGTATACTGAATGCCACAAGAATTCATGCATGTAAATTACACTGTTGGACTGAACTAGAGAGGGCACATTCTGTTGTGCACAGTAACTTTCTGATGGAAAGAGAATTGAGTTAAACGCGTATATCCCTCTCTTAAAGTTGAGACAACCGCAATTTTAAAAACAACCACTTTTAATCAGTTGCAATGATAGATATCTCTCTGTCACGTCTCATTCCAACTAATTACCTTCTCAACACATAACATAATTAGTGTCTAAGTTATAAACAAACAGTTGTTTCTCAGCCAAAAAAAACTTTCAGACGTTATCTTTTTCTGAGTTTAAACCTCATCTGTTTAAACCTCATATGTCTGAGGCATAAATCAGTCACCTTTTAATAATATCCAGTCAGATCTTAAAATGTTGGCACTCTGTGGCACAACACTGGCAGAGAGTGGTTGTTGAAACCATTACTGAATGATTTAAGGTTGGATCCTTTGAAAATCCCCTGCGAGTTGACCCGGTTGAAAATAAAAGGGACTAGATTGCAGTTAAAGAACAAGACTGCCTGAAAAGTGTCATGGTACATTAATCATAAATCTAGTCTAAAAAGATTATCAAGGGGTCATCTGAGTATTTCCCTTGTATTTTTAGAGCTAAAGCAAGGTTTATGTCTTATCACATTTTTTAAGAAATATATCACACATATTAGCTCTTTTCCAAAACCTTGACCTCCCCAGGTAGAGAAAATTTTAAGGCATTATAGTCAGTTCTGACTTTGAAATCTATTACAAATAAGATACCTGTTACATGTATGGTCTGTCTGTTGTTTCATTGTGTCTTTGGGTGAAGTTAATCACCTTATCATCACCATGGACAATCCTGCAGTTGCCCTGCTATACCTGGAGCAGAAGGACCAACGATTTTTTTGGAGTTGGCATGCCTAACACACTATCCTGATCTCTCGCTTTGTGTTTTCTACATCTCCAGTCTCAGCGAGCATTTCTGGACACTCCTCCCAGGGAACGGTTCTCGTAAGGATTTCACTGCCTTCGTGGAGTGAGTACTGGTAAATAACTCACCATCAACCATCGGCCCATCTGGCTCTGCCAATTCTAAGGTAGTATTGCATATATCCTTCCATAATTTAAAAATATTTATGCTTATTAGACAACTGTATTGTTAGCTTAGCAACATTCTCAGGAACAAATGAAAAGCTTCTCATATCAGTCACTTATGAGGTTACTTTTATCTCTGCCTTCACTGTAAACCTGAATAAGTTGGCAAAACTCAAAATAGTTTTGGTAATCAGTTGCATCAATGTTTAAGTTAAGAAATTCAAAGTTTTAGTAAACAGAACTGGCAGATTTTTTTAGATGGTACATTTTAATTGCACTTAAAATATTTGACGCAGCTAATTCATGTATTATGTAATCTCAATTGAAATATTTTTAGTAGCTTTAGCTAATTCAGTAAATGCTAACTTGCTAATTGATAACACAATGCTTTTGCTGAAGAGTAAGGTGATATAGAACATTTAACATATCTGTTCTCAAACTAAGCTCATGCTCCACGTTCACCATGATGTTAATCCCCCAAAAACCCACAGAAACTCTTCTAAATTAGCATAGCAAAACATTCAACACTACTAAACCTCCCACTTAATATTAAACTTGTACTTTTCAAGTGCCATGGCAAAGCATGTTGGGAAATAGAAATCCCAGTCCAGTTTCAGTTAAATTTAAGTTAGTCTAAATTAAAATAAACAAAAACAAACTCAAAACAATGAAACAATTAGATTACTTAAAATGTGTCAGTTTTGTGAACTCAAAAGAAAAAGTTCTAAATACTCAAAAGTTAATTTGATTAAACTAATTTGTTTAATTTAAGTTCACCCTACTCAAACCAATTAATTATTTTGAGTATTAGGGTTCACAGTGTTTACAGACAGGTCAGATCACTAGGTTTTGGAGCATATCTGCATTGTAGTGTTTAGCCAGTTTGTTTAGATTCAAATAGCTCTGAAAGTTTCAAACCAAACACTAAAAGGCCATTTATGGGATCTCATAATTTATGTACGTTTAACTGTAAAATGAAAGAACACCAGGCCAAGAATTGAAATGGAAAGTGATGTGATTTCTATTGGTTTCTGCCATATGACGGATGATGTTGCCATGGTTCCTTGAACCTGCCTTTTTGGTTGATCCCCAAACACTAGTAATTACATTCCCATCTGTCCTTCCTCACCATCCACCATTCATCATCATTGCAACAATTTCATTAGTTCCCACTGCATTAGGAGCATGCTTGTGTAATTGGACAGAAGGAGAGAGATGTGAGCAGCCCCGCTCTCTAACTGTGTTTGACAGGGTTAATCTCTCAAAACTTGTTGTTTTTCCTCTCTTTTTTTCCTCCTTGTCCTGTTGGACTGGAATCACCACTGGTGATTTCTTTCTCAAAGGCTCGTCATCAGGACATGGAGCTTCTTATCTTCTGTGAAAAGATGATCCTTTCTCACATCGCAGCAGGGTTATAAGTTGGCTTTGAGGGCAATACCTCTGCCAAGCAACCATATAAGTCCATATAAAAATGGATTTATTTATGGATTTTTTTTGATTGCATTGTGATAATTACATGGCCTGTGAACACGTCAGTTATGATGCTTACCGGCAGAGACCAATAATATGTTCCCACCAAAATGTTTGTGACCAGTATGATGTTTCACTTTATTCCTGACCACCATAAACTGATTGCTCCAGCTTGTCCCCATACACGCTCAAAATACGATTCTTGAGGTAACCTTAATTCACTTGTGGCTCTATATTCTAGAAATGGGTTTTCTTGACATTAAATTAAATTGTGAAGTCCACTCAAATACCTTGTAGGAATGGGAATCTAGCTGAATTGAGAAAAACCCAATCAAATTAGACGCATCAAATGTTACTCTACTTAATATACTGCATACTAGCAAGCAAATAATGCATTGTACATTAGCAAGCTAATCATTTAAAAGTTCACTTTTTTCCATCTCGCATAACAAAGCAGCCTGAACAAAGAAGAAAAAACAGGTTACTCAACATGCATTCTCACTTGAACTCACACTGAACTTAAAGCTATACTGTTAGTTCTTCTAACCCACTTTTATTTTATGACCAACAGAGCTATCTGTAGAAGAATTGTCAATAAAATTGTCTAATGTTTGTACGTGTGAGAATTTTTTTAACAGGCTCTGTCAAAAGAGTAATAACAACTACAATAATAATAGTAAATTATACTGAAAGTATCAAAGTATACTTGAGTATATCAAATATACAAGTAGGCCTATTTTTTTGTATATTTGTCAGTACAAGACACTATATTATAGTTTAATTTTGTTAAGTATATATCTGTTAAGTACAAAATATGTTAGTAATTTTTAATACTAAAGTTATAAATTTTATAATGTATAAACTAAAACATATAGGGGAGAGCGGGGCACAACCTAACACTTTTTGACCGTCTCAGTTTGTGTAAATCCACTTGGGGTTCAGAGTATTTATTTTTTCCCTACCTTAATTTCACATATGTCTAGTACAATTATGTGGTTTTGTTTCATTAATACAGTGTATACTTTTTCTTGATTTACCCTGAAAGAATGGAAGTGAAATGTGACAACACGCCCCATAGGTGGGGTTCATTGCAACATGTGAAGGGCACGATGAAACATGACCAAATGTTACCTGATATAATCAAATAAATTAGTCTGATATAATGAAACTAAAATATTTTGTCAATAAAATACAATTATTCCTTTTTTAAAATAAAAGAATGGCCTTTTTATCATTAAAAATACACTAATTTTTGAGTTTGACAAACACATCGCTAAATACAGCTATACAGCATAGTTCAAAACTTAATAATAATAATAATGAATAATTTCTGAACATTGACTCTCAGTCATTATTCACTCTTTTCTCATGGTTTCTCAATAGAATTCATAAAAATCTAGAATATAATAGCATATTTCTAATTGGGGCTCATTGTAACGCAGTGTTAACGCAATGCTATGGTTAAATGAATGTTCAGTGATATCTTCCAAAGATTTTTTTTAATTTTGGGCGTGATTTTTTTACTCTAAATAATGATATGAAAACTAGTAAATACACAAAGTTTCGTCATCCTGGCATGTGTGGAAAGTGTTAAACCGTGCGTGTTACAACTAACCCCGCGTTAGGTTGTGCCCCGTGCACCCCTACTACATATACTAAAAACTGTTTATGTTATTTTATTTTTTTATAGTAAGATCCACAATGGTAACCCCAAAAACTCTCTCTTTCTCTAGCATGTTTTTCTTTTTTTTCTTAATTATTATTTTTATGCTTTAAACAATAAAACAAAGCAAAAGAACACACACACAGAATGAAAAAGAACACACATTATGAAGGTATTTTTGGTGCAAAACAACTGAACACGAGTGAGAGTGTAATTTGTAGCTGTAGAGCAAATCCACACGCGTATCAATAAATTTGAAGTCACAGAGAAAAATGTGTTGTAAACTTGTAGATTTTTTTTCTCATCTACAAACACAACACAACAGTTACAGCTTCACACATTCTTCACTGCAGGTGCACAAATCCTATTCTATGAATCACACATGAAGAAACTCATACGCTCCTCACATTTTTGCTACTGTTGCTGCAGTGAATATGGTGCAAAATGCAATCACACACCCGTATCAGAAATGTGAAGTCACAGACAAATTAATATGTGAACCCATGCAATGAGAGTTGCACACTTGTAAAATATCTGGTCACAAATGCATTACTTTTCTAACACAATCACAAGTCCAGTCACTACAACTACTTGAATCTGCTGCTATGAGTCTCAAACGCAGTTTTTTAGCCTTCAAATTACAAGTTACGCGCACTCTCACTTTTGCACCATATACTACGTGAAATGTGAAGCAAAAGTGATTTGTGCATCTGTGAATTTGCTCTACAGCTACAAATTACACTCTCACACGTGTTCAGTTGTTTTGCACCAAAAAATGTGATTGCAGGGAGAACTTCTCTGTTTTTCGGATGGACAGAACAGCCGAGGCCGGTAAATCCAAAGGCGGTGGAGTATGCTTCATGGTCAACAAGAAATGGTGCGACCCCAGGAACATCACCATTCTCTCGCGATCCTGCTCGCCTCATCTGGAACATTTAACAATAATTTGCCGCCCATTCTATCTGCCGAGGGAGTTTTCTGCGGTCGTCGCGACCGCCGTTTACATTCCACCACAGGCAGACACAGGGCTGGCTTTATCTGGCCTTCATGATGTTGCCAGCGGCGTCATAAACAAACACCCCGACGCGGCGTACATTATCGCGGGCGATTTTAACAAAGCAAACCTAAAGAAAGTCTTGCCAAACTTTCACCAGCACGTCTCCTGTCCTACACGAGGAGCAAACACACTGGATCATTGCTACTCTCCGTTTAAGAACGCCTATAAAGCGCGGTCACTTCCAGCTTTCAGCAAATCGGATCATGCCGCCATTTTCCTCACACCTGAATACAGACAAAGGCTCCTTCAGGAACCCCCGGTGAGGCGGGAAGTTAAGCGTTGGTCACCCCACTCAGAGACCGCGCTACAGGCAGCTCTGGATGATGTTGACTGGGACATGTTCCGAGCGAGTTCAGCCGACGTAAACGAGTTCACAGACGTGGCGCTTTGCTTCATCAACACGCTTACAGAGCAAGCCACGCAAACAATAACAATAACGTCCTTCTCAAATCAGAAACCGTGGGTGGACAGTTCAATCCGCGCTGCAGTGAACACACGCACTGCCGCTCACAACGCCGGTCTCCTATCGGGGAACATGACTGAATACAGATCGTCCTGCTATGCTCTGCGGCGTGCAGTTAAAGCCGCAAAACTCCGTTATAAAGACCGAGTGGAGTCTCATTTCCAACTCAACGACTCCCGGCACATGTGGCAAGGTCTGAGGTCCATCTGCTCTTTTGGATCTAAATCCTCTGCAGAGGTGAGCGCTGATCCGTCGCTTGTGAATGAGTTAAACTCTTTCTACGCTCGCTTTGACTGTAACCGCGGCAACGCGACTCCGCCAAGTGGCGGTCAGAAGGAATTACTCAGAGCAGCAACAACCACGTGATCTCTGTCTCGGAGGATGAAGTTCGGAGGGCACTCAAGCGTGTGGACGTCAGGAAAGCTGCTGGGCCAGATGGTATTTCAGGCCGTGTTCTGCGGTCCTGTGCTGATCAGCTCGCCGGGTTGTTTACATCTATCTTCAATGAGTCCCTTGCTACATCTGTGGTCCCCACCTCCTTCAAAAAATCCACCATCATCCCTGTCCCTAAGAACAGTAAACCCTCTTGCCTAAATGACTATCGTCCAGTGGCTCTCACATCTATAGTCATGAAGGTCTTTGAGAGACTCATTAAAAACACCATTTGCTCCTTCATTCCTGACACTTTGGACCCTCTTCAGTTTGCTTATCGTCCCAATAGATCGACTGAAGATGCCATCTCTCATGTCCTCCACTCCTCCCTCACTCACATCGACAGCAAAAGTGGGAACTACGTAAGGCTGCTATTTATTGACTATAGCTCAGCCTTTAACACCATAGTTCCCATCAAGCTAACCTCCAAACTCCTGGATCTCGGCCTGAATTCTTCTCTCTGCCACTGGATTGAAGACTTCCTCACTGGCAGGCCTCAGGTGGTGAGAATAGGCCAGTCCACCTCCTCCTCCATCACCCTGAGTGTGGGAGCTCCACAGGGCTGTGTCCTGAGTCCCCTGCTCTACTCTTTCTACACGCATGACTGTTTGTCCACACACAGCTCCACCTCTATCATCAAATTTGCTGATGATACTGTTGTCCTGGGCCTCATTTCCAACAATGAGACGGCATACTTGGACGAGGTGGAGAATCTAACATCATGGTGCCAGGACAACTGTCTCTCTCTGAATGTTGGCAAGACCAAAGAAATGATTGTGGACTTCAGGAAAAGACAGCAACGGACATACTCCCCCCCCCTCATGGTCAGAGGGTCACCAGTAGAGAGAGTGAGCAGCTTCAAGTACCTGGGTGTAAACATCTCCGAGGACCTGACCTGGACTGCTCACATTCAGACACAGGTGAAAAAAGCCAGGCAAAGTCTGTACCACCTGCGCCAGCTGAGGAAATTCAGGGTTTCACCAGCTATCCTGAAAACTTTCTATTTAGGGGCGATAGAAAGTGTATTAACTCAGTGCATCACAGCGTGGTATGGGAACAACACCAGTCATGAGCGCAAAGCCCTGCAAAGAGTTGTGCGCTTATCCGAGCGTATCTCAGGGTCAGCTCTCCCGTCTCTGCAGGACGTCTACACCAACGCTGCAAAGGTAGAGCTACTAAGATCATCAAGGACTCTAATCACCCTGCAAACCCTCATTTCACGCTGCTGCCATCTGGTAAGCGCTTCCGAAGCCTGATGGCCAAAACTGAGAGTCTCAGGAGGGGCTTCTTCCCCCAGGCCATCAGACTCCTGAAATCAGTCACTTAACATCACGTGACTTCACTTCTGGATAAACATCGATACACTGACATTGCACTGCACTTTCTGTTCTCGTTGTTACTGTGTAATAACCTGTTATAAACCTGTTTGCACATTATACTCTTATACATTTGTTAACCACATATTTATAAGTCTACAGTTTACTCACTGCACAGTTTACTTCACTTATTTTATTCCACCTCTTTATTCTTATTTTTTACTTTTTCTTCTACTTGACTTGATTATTTATAATTCTACATATATATATATATATTATTTATATATATATATATATATATATATATATATATATATATATATATATATATATATATATAAGTACTTTTTTATTCTATTTCTATTATAATTTCCTCCTTGTGTTTTTAACTGTGAATTTGCACTGTCCATGGAGAGGACCTGTTTACATTTCACTGCCGGTTGTATATTCTGTATATAACTGTGTATGTGACAAATAAAACTCTTGAGTCTTGAATCTCAAATACCTTCATAACATGCTTTTCATGAAAAATTCCAATGCCAGTTTTAGAAATGCTACACTAATGCTGACAGAAATTATGCATTTAGTACCAACACAAATGGATTAAGTAAACATCTATTTTACAAATTAAAATGGATTGCGTGCAATAAAAATAAGTTGCAAAAATGCTTAAGAATTGTATTGCATTATCTCATTTTAATTAAGTAAATTGCCTACAGTCTCTTCATTTGGGGCTTTCATACTGCAACATCCTCTGGGAAGAACCGTGGAGTTATATGTTACATAATGCATGCTCCAAAAAAGATATCAAAAGCTTACAACGTTTGATTAAAGCCATTTTCTAAAGAGTTTCTGGAGTTTGCAGATCATGAGGTTCATTTCTCAGTGACAACAGAACTTGGCACTCCACATTCATTGCTAGCCCTTTAGTCATTCTTGCAAAACAAGATGAAACATGAGAAGACTAATGTGGAAGGCAAGCAATGGCCTACCTGTAATGAACATATATGTAATGAACAGTATGTGTGTGTATATATATATATATATATATATATATATATATATATATATATATATATATATATATATATAAACTTTACATTTAATTTACAGCTAGGACTTTTCTCTCAAGTTATCACTTGTGAGGAATTGACCTCAGTTCCTAAACCTCCGGTCACACTTCCTATTGTGGACACTTTCACCACAGTATTTGTGAAACATCACAAGTCTTGTGAGCGTTGTACTCAAAAATTAGTTTATGCAAACCAAAGCCACATGCATCCAGCTGACTTTTCATCCTGAGTGTAACAATACACAGTGGTTTACATAAGAGAATGCTGTCTGTAGGGAACTGTCTTTGTTGAATTATAGCACCAGCCCTCAGGAAATCTGACTGAAGTTACTTAGTTTACAGTAAACTGATATGAAAGTCGCATAAGGTTGTCCCAAGGCCAAGCTGGTGACTATGACAATGATTAACAAAAAAAAAAAAAAAAAAAAAAAAAAAAATTAAACAAACATTAACATTAACAAAATAAAGTTTAAAAGTTCATGAGTTAAAGTATGAAATGAATAAAACAAGATAGCCATAGGCAACAGTTCTCTCAAGTTACTTTTTGATGTCTTAACAAAAGGCCTGCTTCAATGAAATAGGAATCTGTTCAAACAGAGCATCCTGAGGTCACAGTGGAAGTGTATTCTGATAAATGGCTTTCTGTGCACTTCTGAGTTTCATATATAGAAACATCATGAAGCGCTGCACACTTTCATCCTTCAGCCAATTAATATTAAAGTAATGATTGTAGTTTTACATGAAAATAACCAAAGAAATAGCTTGCAGAACTGGGTGATGTAATCAAAACATGACAGGACACATTGAAAGGGCGTGGAATGGAAACGGGATGTTCTTTTAATCGATGTAATTTAAGACTTCATTCATATCTATGAAACCAGGCTCTTGTATTTTCATGTAAATAACTCCCAGAACAAGAAATGAGGAACAGAATATATCTATCCGGATCTAGACTGAATGAGACGGCTCAACAAAATGAGATGTCTTACTCTCACACACAGTCTTTTCTATTCAAATAAAACCTGCTAGAGTGAGCTGTGAAAATTAAATGAACTTTTAAAGGGGAATTAATTCAATTAAGTTTTATTTGTTTGTTTAATGAGAAAAGTCGTTATTTTTCCACAATTTCAATTGAGTTTGTATCAAACCAAGACTTTAATGTCGTAGGGATGAAATAGAGGAGGCCTAACCTAATAAAATATGAAACAAATTTAATGTGAAGCCCAGCCAAGATTGCATTTTGTCCAATTTTACATTTTATCCAGTCTCATGCTTCAGATGGCAAGCCACAGACTGCCCACAGTCCATTCACTGGCTGTTTAATGCACACAAAACTGGCAGGCATTGTTCAAAAATTGGCAGTTCCAATCTGATTGGCTGGCTTTTACTTACCAAACCAACGCACCAGTTGTCTGAACAGGTCCACAGTTAAGTTGTTTACCAGGTACCAGGATTACTAAGCATTACTAAACTAAGCATTGGCATCAAATCTTGCCTAACAAATATTTGCATGCACTATATATATATATAAATATGTGAAAATGTAAATAAGTAGAACCGATACCAAAAATACACCTACACACACTAACTGCATATTGCACAATTTTCTTTGTATTAGATAGAGGGTGAGGAGTCTGGGTGTCATTTAGTAATCTGATAAATTGTTATGCTCTTGTTGTTGTTGTTTTGTTTGTTTTTAAGTGTCATTGGTATGTTGACTTGAAACCACCAAGAGATCTAATGAATGGTTATATTACCAGAATTTTTTTTTATAAAACATATGGGTGGAAAAAGAGAGGGTGAGATCATAAAATGAATGTTTAACAAGTGATGTAACCTTCCAATTTTATTACAATGCAAACGTAAGAACACTAAAGTGCTTAAAAATACATATATCACCAGAATATCATGTACAGTCGTTAGATCAAACTGACACACTGATAAAAACTTTATCAGTAAACTTCGAACTGTAACTTTTGATCAAAATCTTAAGTGAAACTGCATAGATCTATGAGGGCCCAAAAATATAAATAGGGGTGAATTACAAAACCCATCAAAAATCGTGTTGCCAGGTCATATAAAAAAAAAATGAAGCCTATTTTTTGGACCATTAAGACTTTCCATTAAGATTTTCTCAGCTTGAAAAAGGTGATTCTCGATAGTTTCTCACTGTATTTTAAACACAATAAACGGAAGGCTGAATATCAACTGAATATTGTATCTATAGTTAAAATAATATTCTGCAGTTTTTCCATCACAGTAACAAGAACCACATGTTTTACTGTGGTAATGACAATTGGAACTTGGAAGGAAAATGTGCAGTTCTTAATAGTTTTAAAATAGGCTTCAGTTTCTTAATACAAAATATAATTTGTAGATTTTAAAATGATATGTGGTCTGGAGATGTTGTTTCAACAGGTTATTTAGTTCTATCTCTAACACTTCATGCAAACTGATGCTTTTAATGATGCTTCATGCAAACTGATGCCTGAAGCCTTACATTACTAATATGAAAGGAAGAATTTCTCAAGAACGTAACCATCACTTATATAACAATAAGTTCAATATTCCCAATACTAATGCAGTGTCTAAGTTGTATATAAGTCTTCTGGCTTGTGATATTGGGATATAATCTTGTCAAATAGGCTTAAATCTTAAATTTGCTTGAAAGTGATCATATTTATTCCAGCTTGTTGCTGTTTTTTTTGTTTTTTTCTGTGGAAGAGGAGATTAAAGGCAGTCAGCTTTCTATACCCAGGATATTTGCACATTTTGGCAGAATCAGTTTACATATTGACAAGGTCTTCAAGGTATTTGTATTTCAAAGAGATGCCTATAATTATTCAGTCAGACTGCCATAACAGTGAAATATCAGGTTTACACTCTTGATCTTGTAGTACAGTTCAACACCTTACATATCTTGCAATACTTTTGCACTTACCACAAGTATTTGCTGACAGAAGTGAATAGTCACAGATGAAACATTGTGTACTCCGCACTGACTTAACTGGTTTACATCAGCATAGTTCCCATCAGGATAAGAAAGCAATTGTCTCTGAGACTGAAAACAGATAATGCACAGTTCTGTACAGAACCAGGGCCATTCTTGATTCTCGTGTTGTATGTTAAGCACTTGAGTAGGGGCAGCTGGCAGACACAATACAGCCCCTGGTGAGTTGAGTATGACACAAGGGCAAGCCGGTACCTGCTGTGCCAAAGGATGCCATGTTCAAACATCCATGTGACAGTTCTTCTAATAGGTTCATTTCATTTGCTTCAAACACGAGACGTGGTACTGCTTTTCCTGTGTCTCGCAGATTTAAGATGATTTAAGATGTCATGTCAAGTTTAAATATTCAGCTTTAAAGCTGCACAATGTCACAATGTTATGGCTGTCTAGCAGTTGAAGCAATAGAAGTCTCCACTGTACCCACGATTACAGATGACCGCCTTATCAAAATGTCACTAGCTACATCTAAACACCTCCAATAATAAAATATACATAAACATGTTTTATGAGCAAGTATGAACAAGTATATGCGGTTGTTTAAAACAACCGTTTTAAAGGTTACAAAAGTTTGGCATTGCTGATATTAGTCATAATTGCCATTCATATCAGATAAGGTAAAATATAACTGCTAGTCTATTTATAGGCAAATAGACCAAAGCAGTAAGTGTTTAAGGGATTGACACTGTTATCAATATAATTGTTTTGTGAACCTAGTCAATGTACAGCAAAAGTGATGCTGTGCTTTATTATGGGTACTGTTGCTTTCCTTTTTGTTTGCAAACTCTTTTTGGTTCAAGGTTCATTTGTTGTGGCATCAAGCTACTAAGATACCTTCCACTGCATATCGTAGTAGCCTGACCTTATGGATATGATGTAAAACACGCATGAATGCTGGAAGTATGCATTTTCCCAGGAAGTATGTCTCTAAAGCTTAAATATTATACGCTTACTATTGTCACAGGTGTGTGCAGGCAGGAAGATGAAGACAAGTAATTCCTGTTCCCAAACGTAATTTAATTAAAAGTAATCTTAAGGCAGGCAGACAACAGCACAACACATCTAAACATAACAGTGACCAGACAAAGACTGAGTGAAAAGGGACATATGTTTGACACATATGAACTAATAATGACAGTAATTATGGGGACAGACGAGTGGCAGGAGTCAGAACAAGGAAACAACGCCCCTCCAACAAGGCACAACCTCGCGCCGTAACAGTGACACGGGGGGGACGGAGGGGCTGACACACAGCTGACACATATGAACTAATAATGATGGTAACTATGGTGACAGGAGTCAGAACAAAGAAAAGTGAAAACAAAATGAAAGTCCATGAACAAAACTAAACAGAATGGTGACAACTAGAGTGCTTTAGGCAGGTAAGGCAAAAACATAGATTGGAAGATGGTTTTATGATGTATTCACTTTAATTTTTTATTCATTTAGAACAAAAGAGGTACATAGCTTTAATATCACATCTCAGCATTCTTTTCCATTTCTCAGCGCTGCACTTTGCAAATTGAAATGAAAGAATGTAATTTGTTTTTTGTTTGTTTTTCAGTGGTCAAGAATGAGATATTAATGTGTGATGATTTTATTGTAATGTATGGTGGTCCAATGTTAACGCAGTTCTATATGTAACTGGTCCTCCACCCACTCAGAGCAGGATTCAAACCGAGGTTTCTGGTGTGGGGAGTGAGATTTTCATGCACAGCTCTTACTACTGGCATATGTCCGTTACATATAGTCATCAAAAACTTGTTTTTATTATACCTTTATATTAGCAGGTAATTGCTTGAGAAACTATTCCCTAAACTAAAGAAAAAAATAAATGTGATGACATCATTGGAATTAAAGTTCAAAGAGTTTACATGCATAAACAGCCCTGTATTTCATCATACAACTTTAACAGATGTCTGTTGAGGGAACATGACTCATATTCAGAAATCATACTTCATCCCAGCTTGTCAAAAATGAAAAGCTTGTCAGTTGAATTTAAAAGGAATATTGCACAATGGGTTACAGATGGATGACTACAGAAACAGATATAAGCCTAGAATACCTTTGATGAACCTTGATTTTTATATATATATATATATATATATATATATATGTATATGTATATAATTTATTTTTATTATTATTATTATTTTTCAACCAAACACATGGTGGTTTATTTCCCGCTTTGTCTCCTTTGAGTGGTGGGTTCAGGCTGAGGATTTCTAGGTCTTAGAGAGACCCTTAGAGGCGGACTGAGAAAGAGGAGGAAGAAAAACTCACACAACAATGTGGTATACAATGCTATAGCTTCTTATGACATTTTAGATCAGCTGTAGAGAATATATATATATATGTATGTTGAGTACAGTATGAAGAATCTCTGTTGAATATTTAAACAAGGCCTATATTCAAATTAAATCGTATCTGTTGCTTGGTTAAGTCTATAAATATGCTGCAATGTTCTGAAAATCTGACAAGGGTGTGCTAACCAAGATAAACTTATTTTTGGAAGGCTTTTGGAAGGCTGTAAAAACAGAAAGATACTCTAGGGTCCAGGCACCATTTTGGTTTCTCAGATTGCTTGACCGACAGAGTTCTTGTTAACATAAAATGGAATTTATTGGTTCTATTTTGTGCTGACTATTCCGTTGAAAAACATTTAAGGAGTTAGTTCCAGTTAGTTCGAAGAAATAGTGGCATTTATCTTACTTCCTTTTTTATTTTCTTATTTTATTCCTTACCATGACTTAGGGGGTGCTGCGAGTGCTTGCTCACTTAATATTTATAATAGACACATAACGCTCATGTTAATGCATCTTGGATTTTGCAAATCACTTTGAATGAAAGTGTGTCAGCTAAATTAAAAAATGTAACACTGTAATTTCACAAAGTTGTGGAAGTTCTTAAATATAAATTTTTTCAGTTAAGTTTCAGTAATTGCTAATTTTGTACAGAAGATGAAGTTTTGAATTCTGGAATAAAACTTGATAATTAAAGATAAAGCAAATATGATTCCTCATTCACTTTAAGTAAAGTGCATAACAGTTATGCCTTGGTGCCAATACGCTTGTTATAAAATGTTACACAGCTTGTTTTACAGAAAATTCCAGGATCTCAATCTCTCTCACGCACACAAAAGTTAAAAAAACAGGTTATTAGTATTTTAAGTTGGTGCCTTTTTCAGCCTTTCCTGTCTGGTTCCTTCTCTTAACTTCCTGGAGACTTGAGTATTATGTAATCTTGTAAAGGAATACACATATTGTCAAGTTCTTACTGTTCACCTCACATCATGAAAAGACTTACTTCAAACAGATCAGTTATCAAAGGAGTATTGTGTGTGTGCATGTGCGCCCACTTTTGGGCCTGTAGATTGCAGTCAAAGCCAAGTATTTTCACTAAATTAGTAGTAAATTAGTAGCTCTCTGAGAATGAAAAGATGGATTGATAACTTAAGCATGCAGCTTAAAGACAAAAATGGCAACAGTATGTCAATAAACAAGATGCAAAAAGTAGATTTATGTATATAATTAACGTATTATTAGGGTATAATTAACTTATTTGGTCATATATTGTTGTGTTATATATATAGAGTACAGTTCGGTCAAAAGTTTGGAAACATTACTATTTTTAAAGTTTTTTTAAAAAAAGTCTCTTATGCGATATTAAACAGTAATATTGTGAAATATTATTTAGTTATATATATATATATATATATATATATATATATATATATATATATATATATATATATACATACATTTATTTAAAATATGAATCTTCAAAAGTTCAAAAGTATGGGGTCAGTCATTTTTTTCTTTCTTTTTTTGAAAGAAATTGATATATTTATTCAGCAAGGATGTGTTCATTTGTTAAAAGGTGATAGTAAAGTTCCCTTTCAAGAGAACTTGTGCTGTGTCAAGTGCTGCGGGAACGCCTCTGCGTGATTGCATCATGAAGCACTCGTGCAATTAGTCCAATGGCATGATGGGACGGCGGGTGATGTCATTGACCAGGAAACTATAAAGCACCCCTGAACCAAACAGTGTCAGCTTCTGTGTCTTCACATGCATGCTGTGTTGAAATCGTTTGTCAAAAAGTGTGTGTGTGTGTGTGTGTCTCTCTTGTAAAAAATAAAATATGGTGCATAAGCAATTCAGACAGTGTGTGCCTCCTTGCCCAAAGAAGGAAGCAAAGAAATAAGCAGCAGCGTTTCAAGTTCCTCAAGCAGCCCCAGCCGAGTGCGTCCTCCACGTATAGAGTGCAGGAAAAAGAGAGCGTTGCCGTCCAAGCTCCCCCACAGAGAGACTGGGGGTAGGGCAGCGCTCACAGACGAAGTCTTCCTGAGATAAAACAGATCTGAGGACTGTTATTATCTCCAGGAAGGCTTCGGCAAAGAAGTCCTGACGCTAAAGGTGTCAGGCTTCTGATGGCAGTCCCCTCTGAGGGGAGTCGGTGCACACCTCATCACAGTCTCCTCTCGGTGCCATCAGGGGGCCGTTCTGCCAACCCTGCCACTTTGTGTGCTTCAGGGCGCAGCGGTCCTCATCAAGCATATGTTTCCATGTCCGCCTGGAAACGTAGCGGCATAGGGAAGCTCGTGCCCTCCAAGGAGGGCTCAAGAGGGGTCAGTTCAGTTGCTCCCTGCCGGTGTGCTCCGCTCAACAAACACCAGAGACCAGCCTCAAGAGGCTGGATCCCTTAGTAGATTTTCTGGCAACATGGAAACGTCTGCCAAATATCTCCGATTAGGTACTGCAGACAGTAGAAAACAGGTACAGAATTCAGTCCTCAACACAGGAAGTTCCTCAGGTTTGCTTTCAGGGGCGAAGCATACCAATATCAGGTTCTTCGATTCGGCCTAGCATTATCTCCCTGCACATTCACGAAGTGCGTGGATGCAGCTCTGGCTCCTCTGAGACTCCAGGGCATCCGTGTTCTGAACTATATAGACAATTGGCTCATTTTGGCACAGTCGAGACAACTGGCAGTTCAGCATCGAGATGCTGTTCTCGCTCACATGAGAGTGTTGAGGCTAAGGCTAAACGCAAAGAAAAGTGTGTTATCTCCACTTCAGAGTGTGAGATTCAAAGACCATCCAAAAAGGGCTCATCTAGTGCCTGCTCGGGTAAAATCGATCCTCACAGCTGTAAGCAAGGTGAAGCTAGGCCAGTCACTCACTGTAAAACAGATTCAGAGACTACTGAGTTTGATGGCAGCAGCATCCAACGTGATACCTTTTGGCCTGCTGTACATGAGACCCTTGCAGTGGTGGCTCAAAACAAAGGGATTCTCCCCGAGGGGAAATCCATTTTGCATGATCAAGGTCACGCAGCGATGCCTTCGTTCCTTCGTTCCAAGAATCCTTGGTTCCTGTATCTGGGACCGGTGCTGGGAGATCCTTGTCATTGCTTGATGCTAACGACAGATGCATCCCTCACCGGCTGGCAGAGGCTGCGTCTGTACACCTTTCCCCCTGTGGCACTGCTACCAGGAGTTCTGGAGAGAGTACGCCAGGACGGGGTCTGTCTGCTGTTAATAGCCCCGTTCTGGCTGGGCAGAGTGTGGCTGTCTCTCCTCGAGGGCCCTCCATGGGAAATTCCGGTCAGGAGGGACCTTCTCTCCCAAGCGATGGGTTCAATTCTTCACCCACACCCAGAGCTGTGGAAACTGTGGGCTTGGCCTCTGAGGGGGCCCAGCTCATAGATTCAGGTCTTGCTACCTCAGACTATACCTAGAGACTACACTGCACTCCAGAGCTCCTTCTACGAAGAGGCTTTATGCCCTTAAATGGAGAGTGTTTGTCTCATGGTGTACAAGCCGTATGTTGAATCCAGCTAGCTGCCTGGTTGATTTCTACAGGATAAATTCTCTTCAGTTTCTACAGGATAAATTCTCTTCAGGGTTATCCCTTTCTACCTTGAAGTAGAAATATATGTATATGTGGCGGGTATTTCTGCTTACCACATACCACATCAAGCTCCCGTTCCACCACATCCCAAAGATGCTCTATTGGGTTGAGAGCTGGTGACTGTGGGGGCCATTTTAGTACAGTGAACTCATGTTCATGTTCAAGAAACCAATTTGAAATGGTTCGAGCTTTGTGACATGGCGCATTATCCTGCTGGAAGTAGCCATCGGAGAATGGGTACATGGTGGTCATAAAGGGATGGACATGGTCAGAAACAATGCTCAGGTAGGCCGTGGCATTTAAACGATGCCCAATTGGCACTAAGGGGCCTAAAGTGTGCCAAGAAAACATCCCCCACACCATTACACCACCACCAGCAGCCTGCACAGTGGTAACAAGGCATGATGGATCCATGTTCTCATTCTGTTTACGCCAAATTCTGACTCTACCATCTGAATGTCTCAACAGAAATCGAGACTCATCAGACCAGGCAACATTTTTCCAGTCTTCAACTGTACAATTTTGGTGAGCTTGTGCAAATTGTAGCCTCTTTTTCCTATTTGTAGTGGAGATGAGTGGTACCCGGTGGGGTCTTCTGCTGTTGTATCCCATCCGCCTCAAGGTTGTGTGTGTTGTGGCTTCACAAATGCTTTGCTGCATACCTCGGTTGTAACGAGTGGTTATTTCAGTCAAAGTTGCTCTTCTATCAGCTTGAATCAGTCGGCCCATTCTCCTCTGACCTCTAGCATCAACAAGGCATTTTCGCCCACAGGACTTCCGCATACTGGATGTTTTTCCCTTTTCACACCATTCTTTGTAAACCCTAGAAATGGTTGTGCGTGAAAATCCCAGTAACTGAGCAGATTGTGAAATACTCAGACCGGCTTGTCTGGCAAAATTGCTTTGATTCACCTTTCTTTCCCATTCTGACATTCAGTTTGGAGTTCAGGAGATTGTCTTGACCAGAACCACACCCCTAAATGCATTGAAGCAACTGCCATGTGATTGGTTGATTAGATAATTGTATTAATGAGAAATTGAACAGGTGTTTCTAATAATCCTTTAGGTGAGTGAGTGTGTGTGTGTGTGTGTGTGTGTGTGTGTGTGTGTGTGTGTGTGTGTGTGTGTGTGTATATATATATATACACACACACACACACACACACACACACACACACACACTCACCTAAAGGATTATTAGAAACACCTGTTCAATTTCTCATTAATACAATTATCTAATCAACCAATCACATGGCAGTTGCTTCAATGCATTTAGGGGTGTGGTTCTGGTCAAGACAATCTCCTGAACTCCAAACTGAATGTCAGAATTCAGTTATTCTGTGTTCATTATTGTGTTCTATAAAGTTAACACAAAAAATTTCACATATTTTTCCAGTAAATCTGTGTCTGATGTGCAAACGTTGAACCTACAATCTCGTCTTTACTGCCTTGTTAAAAACAGACTTCCGCTATTTCCCCAGTCAAATATTAACTATTATTTGTTCATTAACATGATTTAAAAGGTCAATACCTTTGGTATTTTATGGCTTAAAAGAGGGCAAAAGACTGAATGACTTGGGGAGGGGGGGTGTTTTTTTTAATTAAGTTTGTATCTTAGATCTTGCCCATCTGAGTTTATCATTCCTAAAAAATAATAACACATAGATCAAACCCTGCTTGTCCTTCCCGGTTCAGTAAAAGGAAAGTCACACAAAGTTATATGATTTCAAAAGATGTGGAATATAGGCCACGAGATATTTGTACTATTGTTATGGTATTTTATGGTGTTTTTGTCATTTGGCCAGCATTCAGCATGAACCTCCTCCCTTACATATGATTTTGTAATTCACAGAGCCAAGAAAATCATGTGGCGGAGTAAACAATGAAAGAATTAGGGTGAACTAAATATTTAATTTCACCATCAACAATGTAGGTAAATATGATATTTTAATGAAAGTTATTTTGAGGTTGGAAAAGTAACCTGAGCTATAAATGTTTGGTACAGTTCTTTAACCACCTGCAACTACTTCCTCCACTAGAAGCTTTTAATCCAAAATTCTTTCCATCAAACACCCAGCATGACAAGAACAGCCATTACTGTAATATATGGGTTAGGTTTCTGATTATGACCTTGCTGGACTAATTTGAACAATCTCAAAACACATAATGTTTTGGCAAGATCATTCAGGAAGAAGCAATCTACAGTAAAGATATGGTCCACTAGAGAAAACTGGATAAATTCTTGACCTCATTATAACCAGGAAGAGCCAAATGTGTCCAAATGTGAACTAGAGCAGATATTTATAATCATTAACAGCGAATCATTAACGGGACGAGCCCCCGGTTGGTTTTTGTTTTTTTGTTTTTTGTGATTTTTAATATGCAAATGACACATTTGTCATAAGGTACATTTGGCATGTCCTGCCTTAAATACTTTTTTAAAACACAATGAAAGTGGCAGTGTATGCGCAACTCCCTTCACTTCCTGCTTCACTCCCACCTTGAGCCATGCCCAGCTCCACTTGCACCTCCCTGCTGAGTCTAGCTGTGCTATATATGAGTCCTCCTCGTTAAGCTCCCTCATTCTGAAATGGAAAATCACGATAAGTTAGCCAATCTCATCGGTCCAAGGACTGATTGGTGTTTCGAGATACACGGCTACTCGAATTCTGAGCTACAATACAATGTAAAGATTTCAAATGATAGACTTAGATGTAAAATGTAGCCCTTTATTATACAGAAATTTGCTGTTGGTGTATTAGCCTAAAACAACATGCTCGCCAGATTGTTTATCTAAATAGCCCTATGTTGTTAGAAATGCATCCCATGCAACAAGAGAATAACACGGTTGCCAAATTGCTTCATGTTACACTTACTCTCACATCAGCTATTGTGTAAACAGTCACATTTAACTTCTTACCCATCATGAATGACTGCCTAAAGCCTTGTTTATACTTTCGCCTGGCACCGCAGTGCGAGCCTCCGCTGACTGCGGGCACATCTCCCCAAACGGACGAGGCATTTACTTGACGCTACTCTTTTAGACTGAAAACCAGATCATACCACTGATTTAGACGTGCAAACTGGTTGCCTGTGTGATGAGATGTACTAATATCCATCTGCTCAGGCAGATTCGGCTCAAAGTCATGCATCTTCGGATGCGGAGGCGCGCGTGCTGTTGCAATGACGTCATTTTTGCCGCGCGCACCTTCGCGCTCATGCGGACGCACGACAACCTAATAGCACCCGGCTAACGATAAGCCTAGCTAACATCATGGGTATGACGACAATACAATATTATTGTAAATTATATCACATAAAAAAGCGGTAGCTAACATTAATTGAATCAAGCAAACAAATAGCTGTTGTTTTTGCTCCAAAAAGCTTGACTTAGCTTGAATTTAACAATAAGCTTCCTTCCATCAGACTCGCGTGGTAGCCAGGCGTCTCATTCAATGGCGAGCTCAGTTGACGCTGTGTGCTTCAAGATTCTGATGCAAGTGCTAAGATTCCGATTGGCCCAAAGAAATGTCAATTATAAGAATTATCCAATAATGTTTCACAATTCTAGCCTGCATCGCATGCAGATGAAGGGCAGCCTACACCTCCCCACCCCACCCCCCCAAAGAAAAACTCTCCGGTTCTATGCGATTCACGTAAATGACCCAATTGACCAAGAAAACGGCGATTGTCACCGAAAGGCGACAAGTTTGCAGGTGTGAGTGTAATCAAAAAAAAGCATCGTTAGCTAACTATGGTCGCAAGTTCCGTCGTTATCAACATCGGTGTTTCCCGAAACCATCGTTCTAACAAACATCCGCAAGCAGCATCACAAAGTTGTGTGGTTGCAATGACAGCTCTCGCCCTGTGGTTAGAAGCTTTGTTTCTTGTTTGCATGTCATGTGGACTTAATAAATCCTTATCTTGAGCAAAATAAGCAAGCTGATTTGCTACAATTTTAGTACAATCTATCTTTTGTTTCGAATACATACAAATTTAATTTATGTCTTTTAGTTTGTCAAGAGATTTAAAGCACCTTTTTTGAAGAGTGTGCCTGTGTGGACGTGCTCTAGTCTACGTAAGAACGAGCCTATGACTGAATCTGGAAATAAAGCAATATAACTGAGAAATAAGAATTACTTCTCAGGTGCCATGTCCATAATTTATAGCAAAAAAATCTAGCATGAATTCGATCTCAAAATAATTAAAAGCAGTTATTACTCCACCACCTGCGTGGCATCATTAACCAACGTGGTTGACCGACAGATTTGCAATAATACGGTTTCGGGAAACAGTCGTGACTAGCTAGTTCAACGATGCAATGTACTATGGTAGTTAAGCAGTGAGTTACATTGTTGAGCGGGAAACGCACTCTAGTATAGTAGTAAGAGTGTTTAATCTGTTTATTGCATTTGGTGCATTCTGACTTCTTCATTCAAGACACGGTCATGTGTCCATCACACTTGCAGTCATATAGAAACTGAAAGCAAACCAGTGGAAAGAATTAAAAAATTTTGAGACGAGGAACATAAGTTCATTGTTTTGTTCCAGCGGCGGTTGGAAATCTGGACAGGATAACAACCTCAACATTACGCAACAGCCAAGACTTTGAAACTCTAGTTGGAATATTTGACTAAAATCCTATGTCAGCTAAATGCCCAGTTTAAGTTGTAATTAATTCAGACTGTGTGGTATTATTCTAAAAGTACTGAAGCTTTAGTAACAGAAGAGAGATACAGAAAAGTGTATTTGTAAAAGATTTATTGCCTCGGCAGGTTTGAAGCAGAATTCATTTAAAAGTAAATGAAATTTAGTAGAGTAAAAAAAGAAAACATATCCCATAGGGAGTGCTATATTTCTTCCACATAAATGAAAATCAACACAGGCTGAAGAAGACAACCCATACAAGAGTAAATGTAAAGAGGCTTACATGGTGTGTGCTTAATCAATCAATGCAATACACATATGAACTATAAAATATAGTGATTTGAAAAAGAATGAGACCACCAATGTCTCAAATCAGAGGACAAATATAAACTGCATGTCCCCCACCTGTTACATCTGTTCTTCAAAGAATGAATAAAGACAGTTCCTACAAGGAGAACCTTGTCATCTTACAAACCATAATTCTTATAGGAAGTATATTCACAGTGTATTCACAATTCAGTGGTCATTAAGTAACAGCACTACAACTGAAGACGGCACATTGCGACGATCGTCTCTACGCGGAATGCACAACTCTGTAATGCCCACGTACAGACACATTTGTTTAGGGCTAAGGCCTCATATTGTCTGTGCTGTTGTGAAGGACCTTGTATTACAACATAGAAGTTAGTCCATTACACTTTCAAAGCTAGATCACACACTTTGGATCATAGGTTGCTGTGCTGGTAAATCAGTGCCCTATAACAAAAAAGAAAAAAAGAAATCAGTCAGGCTTTTGGGAATGTTTCATATACTATGACTAAACATGTCAAACACAGGACCTAAAGTTGCTCTGAAAGTATGTGACTGCCGTGAGCCACTGGTGTACATTTACTTTTTGCCATGTGCAAAATTCAAGGAATTTGTCTACTTTAGGTTTCAACATATCTATATCAAGAGGTCATAAAATTGTGCACTCAAACACTTTCAAAGTCACATTCTTGGAAGATAAGCGGGACAGAACAAAAATGTGTATTTCCTATGATGTTTTATGGCATTTAATGACTAATCACAAGATCAAAAAATAAATAAATCAACAAAACATAATATATAGACAGAAACTGTTTACCGTGTTTGTCCGATGTCGTCTTTTGATCAGTAGGGTTAGAAGCACAGCACCTATTAGCACTACCAGAATGGAAATACTAATAGAGACAGCGTTGACAGATTTGTCAGTAGACTTGATTTGCCCGGTACCAGAGACTTCATTTTCAGACACTGGTTGAAGACAAGGGCAATATATGAGACATAAATGTCATCCATATCTGTACAATATCACACATTAGAGATTACTAGCCCAACTTCTTATCTATAATATATCAAATAAATACAGGAAGCGGTTCTAGAGCAGCAGTTCTCAACAAGGGGGCCTCAGCACACTTCCAGGGGATGCCCCAAGTAAGTCTTAAAATGATTTAAATGTAGTTATATTAGCATAGTCAAATATCTGTTTAAGTTTATTTATTTTTATCAAAACAGAAGTACCAGAGGTTAAAATATTTTGAACAAAGGGAGCAGAACAAATAAAAGAATCTTTGTAACACCAGCTCAGAGCCTATCCCTTTAGCATTTATACTTTATCACAACATGGTATGAGTTTTTGCTCTATGGTCTTATTATGATACCATTCAATAGATAAGCTATTTTATTACCACTGGTTGCACTGCAGATAACATCAGCACAATATTTTAATAATTTTAATACTGTGATGCGCAACTCTCTGGGGGCAATAACTTTCAGTTCTGCTGCACTGGCAACAAATTAAACTTCCTTTGGTTGTCATGAATGTTCTGCTTTTTAGCTACTTTTTCCAACCAACAAGTCTCTCACACGTCATAATTTAACCAGTCCTAATAGACTACAGCTAAGCAGACCAGCACTTTGAAAAGAGAAGTACACTGAAATTGGAAGAGGAAGAGGCTTGTTTCCTTTCAAGTTACTACTACTAATCTGCTAGGATGAATTCAATTTTAGATAACTCACCTATTAGATTAACTTCCAGTGATGTCTTCCACCAGATGCTGCCCTGAACATTGACCATGGCATGACAGGTGTACACCCCTGCATCCTCTAAAGAGATGTTGCGGATCATAATGGAGCAGTTTGATTTCTCCTTTTTCAGGAAGAGTTCAGTCCTGTCCACGTAGGCCTGGTCTATACTGGTGTTGCTGTCTTGCTTATAAGCATTCACTACTCTTAAACCTTTCTGCCATGCCAGTATAGAGTCACTGGAACAGGCACATGATAAAAGTACATCCTGTCCAACGAAGCCAGTCACATTTTCCACCATTTCTCCCACTGCAGAACCATCTACAAGAACATTTGCAGATACTCATTATAACAAACACTCAATTTACAAAATCTGGAGCATCTTCAGTTTATAAAGTTCCAAGAGAGGCAATGTTTCAATAAGAACGAGAAGAAGAAGAAAGATTCTCTTAAGGATCATCAGAAACAGTTTTACATTTCTTAGATATAATTTTACATTTGAGATTTTTTTTTTTTTTTAATGCAAATATATTAATATCTGTATGTTACCAGATCATCAATAAAAAGTATGGGGTTTTATGTATGTTTTTTTTTATAATAATAGGGCTACATAATAGTCCAGAAGGATTAAATAAAGACTCACTCGTGATCAACAGAAGTGTCAGAAATGCCAAGATCATCATGGTTGTCCTGGAAGAGATGGAAGCAGGTTTTGAAGTAGGCTGCTGGAAATTCCCACGTTCTCAAACAAACTACAAACTAGTTTAAATGTGCATAGTTTCATGCGAGTACTAATACATCTGCACTTCGTCCTGGTGAGACACGATATCTTTCGTTAAAAGAAGAACGTGATCTACTAGCAGCTCAATGCATCGGTGAAATTTATTATAAGGCAGCCTATTTCCCCCAGGTCACATGTGAAAAACAGCCAAACAGCTTTTCCTAAATTTTTAATGATCTGACGTTGACATTGGAATGTCCTGTGTGAAAGCAAAAGCTCCGCGAAACAATGCGATCGTGAATCGATTTAGGGTGATTAGTCTCTAACGCTAAGTTGTAGATCATTAAAACTTTTAACTGCATAATTATTAAAAAAATCATCCTATATATATATATATATATATATATATATATATATATATATATATATATATATATATAATCAAACATATGACAACAAACAGCGAATGAAATGAAAGGCACAGTATCCTGCTGACCTTTGGGATATATTTCCTCTGCAGAAGACGCGCGTATCCGATCGCGGTGAGTGAAATGAATGAATCACTCGTGCAGTTGTTTCACTTTTATGACTCGCCTGCATCATCCCACTCACGGGTTGCAACGCAACTCTGTTCTGGGTGTGGCTAAGTAAAGCTCATTGTTTAACAGTAGCCAGTGACTTGAACGTGACCTAGAATTGTATGGGTAGGTGATTGTACCTGGATATGCACATATCCTGCCTTGTTTTTGAGCAGCGATTTTCAGTTGGGAAAAACCCAGACCGGGCGAGATTGAACAGGGTTTCCAATGCGTTGTTCTGTAAACTCCATAAGATGGCGCTAGAGGGCTTTAAATTCCCTTTCTGTGCCCTATTCGGTGCCTAAGAAAGTTCGTTGACCCTATTGTCATAATAGTGTATGTGATTTTTTTTTTTTTAAGTAATGTTTAATTATGTAAGGGTGGATCGCCTACAGTGGTTCTGACTGCAGGGTTGCCGAATGACTAAAGAAACGTTATCAGCAAGATGATAGAAAACTGTACATTTCTTGTCTTTACCACCCACTGCAGCTTATACCAACGACGGAAATAAGCGCAGTTACAATAGCTAAACATGTGGGAGAGCGTTGCTATAATGTGACTATATTGTATTGCAATAGGTAACACTTCAAAGTCAATACCAAATCAAAACTAGTTAGCACATCATTTGTAATTGAAAGAATTTAATGACAAAATCTAGTTATGGTTACACTTTAAAATAGTTACAAAATAAATGTATGAGATGATACCAAAACTTATACCATTAATCGTACCCAGCATGAATGTTACCTGAGGGATAGAAAGAGAGGGGGGAGAGAGACAAAGAAGAGAGCAAAGAAGAGAGCAAAGAGCAAAGAAAGAGCCAAAGAGAAGGCCCCCAAGAAGAGAGAGTCAGAGAATAAAAAAAGACTGAGCAACAGTTACAATCTTCTTTTATCTATTCCTTGACCATGTGACTGAAACCCTAATGTGAGACATTCAAACTGACCATTCAGACCAAACTTCCCCCACGGTGTTACAGGTGTGACATTTGGCCTACAGGCCTTCAGCATTTCTTTGTCTTTAGGAAGTCCAAATGGCCCTTCTGATGGGGGTTGAAAACAGTAAAGCAAATGTCTTTGTTCATTTTCAAAAATCAAATATATTTGATTATTTTCAATTCTTTCAATTATGATAATCACTTCAGCAAAGGGTGTATCATTTCATTAAAAACATTTCAGGTAGGCCTATTCTATAACTAATTCTTTCTGCTTTTAGTATCTGAACATGTATATGCAGGAGTTTTAGCTACAAGCATATTTCACAAATTAATCAAAATTGGCCTATTTACATTTGGCAGACACTTTTATCCAAAGCGACTTACATTGTATTCAAGGTACACATTTTTAAATTTTTTGTCGGTTCTTGCTTTCCCTGGGAATCGAACCCATGACCTCGGTGTTGCTAGCACCACACTCTTATTGTTTGAGCTACAGGAAAGCTCGAGTGTAAAATAATTTTGCTGTGTCAGGTTTGATAGACGACACATGCCAGTTTGAATATGCAAAACAGAAGGGGTTTGAAAGCTGCAGCAAAAATTGTGAATAATACAAGTATAACATAATATTATATAAAACAATTAAGTATGCATACCCTACATGAAGACATTTTGCATGAATTTTTATATGCTATTTTTGAATCCACAATAGTCATTTGAGATGCATCCACATCATTTTATTATATTTCTTACATCTAATTTAAAACAATTGCATCTACTGTGCAGTTCGTAATTTTATTTTTAACAGTCATAATTTTTGTTACTTTGGCTCCATGGCCATTTTACATAATCAACCATTATGCATTATGCACACATTTTAACTAAATGAAATTACTGATGTACCTTCCTCAGCAACTGAGCATCTTTAGTTACCTCCTATAGGCTAGTAAAGGTAGGGTATCAATTCTTTTTCCGAAAGTAACATTTTGGAGCATGTTGAGTCTTTAGAACTTTAGTTTTAGTGTGAGTTGTGGCTTGCTGTGGGGGGCCATGTGACCTTTGCGGTTGCCAGAACTGAGCCATATGTGCCATATTTGGCCCAGATGAGGCCTGGATATGTGTGCTATTGCCAGTCACACTCAGGTTGATTCATCACCGTTATTCCATGCGTTATATGGGCCAGAATAATGTGGGAGATATGGGCCACAACTGGGCTAGTCAGATGTCATCCCACAGAGAAAAAGGGTGTCAAAGTTGTACCTTTAGGGGTACAACATCTTGTCGCTGGGGCAGTACCCTTAAAAGGACATATTTGTACCTTTTTTTACTCCAAAAAGGTGCATATTAGTACCATAGAGTACAAATACGTCCCTTAAGGTACAAACCCAATTCCCAAAAAGTTGGGACACTGTACAAATTGTGAATGAAAACAGAATGCAATGATGTGGAAGTTCCAAATTTCAATATTTTATTCAGAATACAACATAGATGACATAAATGTTTAAACTGAGAAAGTGTATCATTTTAAGGGAAAAATAAGTTGATTTTAAATTTTATGGCATCAACACATCTCATAAAAATTTGGGACAAGGCCATGTTTCCCACTGTGTGGCATCCCCTCTTCTTTTTATAACAGTCTGCAAATGTCTGGGGACTGAGGAGACAAGTTGCTCAAGTTTAGGAATAGGAATGTTGTCCCATTCTTGTCTAATACAGGCTTCTAGTTGCTCAACTGTCTTAGGTCTTCTTTGTCGCATCTTCCTCTTTATGATGCGCCAAATGTTTTCTATGGGTGAAAGATCTGGACTGCAGGCTGGCCATTTCAGTACCCGGATCCTTCTTCTATGCAGCCATGATGTTGTAATTGATGCAGTATGTGGTCTGGCATCGTCATGCTGGAAAATGCAAGGTCTTCCCTGAAAGAGATGATGTGTGGATGGGAGCATATGTTGTTCTAGAACTTGGATATACCTTTCAGCATTGATGGTGCCTTTCCAGATGTGTAAGCTGCCCATGCCACACGCACTCATGCAACCCCATACCATCAGAGATGCAGGCTTCTGAACTGAGCGTTGAGAACAACTTGGGTTGTCCTTGTCCTCTTTAGTCCGGATATCGGATATTTTATACCCAATCATGTTGCCAATTGACCTAATAAGTTGCAAATTGGTCCTCCAGCTGTTTAACCTTATATGTACATTTAATTTTTCCGGCCTCTTATTTCTACCTGTCCCAACTTTTTTGGAATGTGTAGCTCTCATGAAATCCAAAATGAGCCAATATTTGGCATGACATTTCAAAATTTCTCACTTTCAACATTTGATATGTTATCTATATTCTATTGTGAATAAAATATAAGTTTATGAGATTTGTAAATTATTATTTTTTTATTCACAATTTGTACAGTGTCCCAACTTTTTTAGAATTGGGTTTGTACTACTATGAACCTTTTTGTGGTTAAAAAAAAACAACTAATTAACAAATATGTCCTTTTAAGGGTACTGCCCCAGCGACAAGCTGTTGTACCCCTAAAGGTACAATTTTGACACCCTGTGTGTATCTGCATAGTAGGGGAGCGCGGGGCACAACCTAACGCGGGGTTAGTTAGCAACCTAACACGCATGGTTTAACACTTTCCACACATGCCAGGATGACGAAACTTTGTGTATTTACTAGTTGCCATATCAACATTATTTCGAGAAACAAATCGCGCCAAAATTAAGAAATCTTTGGAAGATATCACTGAACATTTATTTAACCATAGCAAAAGTAAATTTCTTACTTAAGTTTATTTTTCATCTCTGTTTTTTGTGTTTATTTAAAATGAGACAAATCTGATATTATTTTATCAGATTTGACAGCAGAAGATACGAGCCGCGGTTTAAATCCCAGTTGTGCAGGTGGGGTGCGTATTGTAACAATACCCCTATCAGAAATATTATATTCTATACTTTTATTAATTATTTTGAGAAACCATGAGAAAAGGGTGAATAATGACTGAGAGTCAATGTTCAGAAATTATTCATTATCATTGTGTTTTGAACTATGCTGTATAGCTGTATTTAGCGATGTGTTTATCATCAAACACAAAAATTAGTATATTTTTAATTATTAAAAATGACATTATTTAAAAAAATAATAATTGTATTTTATTGACAAAATATTTTAGTTTGTATTGGATTTTTATTTTATTTGATTGTATCAGGTAACATTTTAAGCTGTCATTTGGTGATGTTACAATGTACCCCACCTATGGGGCATGTTGTCACATTTCACTTCCATTCTTTCGGGGTAAGTCAAGAAAAAAAAAAGTATACACTGTATTAATGAAACAAAACCACATATTTTTACTACACATGTGTGAAATGAATGTGGGGAAAAAATAAATACTCTGAACCCCAAGTGGATTTACACAAACTGAGAAAGTCAAAAAGCGTTAGGTTGTGCCCCGCTCTCCCCTAACTTAATCTGACCTGAAACGTTACAAAAGCTTATTCCTACTCTTATAGGATTTCCAAGCTTTTTCTTTGACCTAATTTGGGAGTGGTTTTGAGGCTACAAAACGGAATAAAAGTGGCTTTGCATTTTTCTATATAGAATTACTTCTACCGGCGCGTTACACCAAAATGATGCTGTAGTCGCGATTCAGCTCTCAAACAAGCTTTGCGATTGTGTCTGCTTTGGTGTTCATTCATCCCAGTGTTTTGATGTATCGGTCAAATTCTGCGGTTTCCTCGCTGACCACCTTCAATCTATAACTCCCTTCTCTTTCACACTCTCCAGACGTTTGGTCAGCTGACTTTCACTGGAGCAGCTGTGTGCACTCGCGCATTCTCACAAAGCACAACCAGCATAGACGATAGGGGAACACGGAGCTGAAAATCGCGACAGAAAAACCCTGATCCGCTCAGGACATTTATCCATCAGGACGTGCTGCGCTTGGGAACACGGCCATGGAGATGGACCGTACGGCATTCCTGCTGTTAATTCTGACGACTTTGTCGCTCGCCATCGAGGTAAGAATTGTGTAATGGAGAAGGAGCTGGATTCTCCTCCATACTTTAAAGGACGGCCTGGGAACGAAGGGGGGGAAACGCAAAGCTAGAGCATGACACGGATGCAGACAGACATTTTGAGTGCTGCGTGATTGTCAGCTGCGTATTCCAGTATGATCATGCTTGTATCTCATGCAGTTGGTGTTCTTGTCCATCGGTGTTTTAGATCAATTAAAAAGTGTGTTGGGTGGAGGCTCGGTGCATGCAGGATCCGACGCCTGCATGGTTTACACTAATATTAGGCATAGCGGGCGAACTGTATCGCGTGAAAGTGATGCATTAAGACGCGCATCATTGTGGCATATTTAGTAGCTTATATGACAGCATTGTTTAAATATCTGGGGGTCATTTGCACACCTTCATATAAAACATCAGCTTCACAATCGAAGGTGAAACGTGGCATTGAAATAATTGCACTGTGGAAAACGCTGATATGGCGATTTGTATGCTGCTGTGCCATATAATGTGGACAATTTACGTTGGAGCAAATATATGTGAATCGGAGGAACGTGAGCTCATGTCATGCGGCTGGTGGAGTCATGTAAACATCAGTGACTGACAGCTCTTTGTCAAAGGGACATGTGTTAAAGAACGCGTCCTCTCACCACCTGCAATTAGCATAGACATTTTATTTACACGGAGAAAAAAAAGAAATATAAAAACATTGGCGGGTGTGCAAGATTGCAGAGCTCCATTTTGGGCGAATAAATGCTGTGGCAGCAATCCGGCGGCCCCCCAGTCCTTAACCATCCGAGCATCAGGGGACAACGTTCATTCCTCTGCGACGCCTTTTGCGCATCTATTATTCATAAGCCAAGGGTTTATGAAGGAATTTGCTTTGTTATGTAGGCATGATTGTTGAAATGCATACATGACGTAGGACTTATTCATGGTGGAGAGATTTTGTGAGGAATATTAGGCCTACAAAATGATGTTAGTTGACAGAAGCAAGATGGCGTCCGTGAACTGCGGTGTTTCATTTTTTTTTTTATCCAAACGTTGTAAAGGCAAAATCTGCTATGGATGTAAAAACTTTCTCACTCTCACAAGCAGACACGGTTAAGCAGACACGCATCTGCACGACACGTTCTTTGCATGCGCAGATTATTTTAATGGTGGTACTTGAATGTGGAGTTTATTGACACATAGGCAGTACACAGCTATTTTATTCTAGCTTCTCTGTAATATAGGTCTACATGTAGATGTGGTGTTAGATAGCAGATCTGCATTTACATCTGCAAGATGTATGTTTTCAGAGTGTTTGCTCATCTGCAATATGTCTCTAGGACGTTAGATGTCTTATAGACATTTAGAAGATGTTTAAGATTTACATGCATTTTTTAGAATGCATGTAAGACCGCTTTTTCTAAGACGTTTATCAGATGTTTTTACACAGTAGATGCTTTCCAGATTAACAGATCTTTAGCAGACATCTTACAGATTTACTTGTGCTATCTGTTGGGGCGTTGGGGCTGTGACTCCCCCAGATTATTTCAACATTATTCAAAAATTAATTATAAAATTTCAGTTACAAATCAGTATGTATATTCGCAGGGTACCAAATCTCCAAAAAAAGGTTTGATGAGGTTACCTAATGTTAGAATATGGTTCCCCTCTGGTAATTTAGTTTCCTAACATTCTAGGAATGCTTATTTTAGGTTTTGTTTTAATAACCATAAACGTTTCCATAACATTCCGGGACCAAAAATTGTTAACTGTGACTCTACTAAAGCTATTTGGATATATCTGTTTGGATTGGTATTAGAATAATATATCAGCAAAAACACATAGGTACTGTCATTGTTTTTCACATTATTGGTTCACAATCACAATTATTTCACAACAGCTGTTTAAAATTTGTGGGTCTTATTCCATACATGTTAGCTCAAAGGTCATCTGCTGCTGCTGTATTCCTCAATAGTGACTACATTAATTTCAGTTATTGATTTTATTGGGTCTTCAAAATTGGATAAATAGGCTAAGTGTGGATTTTTGTGCTGTAGACGTCAAATGACAATTTGAGTTACAAATTCCTTTTAAAAACTGACCCCTTGTACCAGCCAGAGTGCAAATTATATAATGACTTACAAGAAATAAGGCCCCAGCCTCAAGTGTTTTTCATTAAAAGGTGTCATTTGTAGGAAGTGTGCCAAAACAAGCACTAAGAGTTTGTGTTGTCACCTCTTTACTGGTCTCCATAACCATGAACAAGCTGTTTTGCCTGAAAGGTCTCTTGCTTATTTTGCTTATAATTGGTAAGTCTGTTTTCGGTTAGCCTCTATCTGAAAAAGGGCTTCCTTTGTTTGACTGGGAAATGTCAGTGGAACATGTAAACATGGTCGGTTTTTTTTGAGTGGTACAAAACTACCTCATCGATTTTTGACAGCCTTCAAGATTAAACCAGAGCTGAATGGCTGTTTAAAGGTGCACATTCCATTTTGCACTAATGTGGATCCTGAACTGCTATGACAACCTGGCTGAGACACTATTTCGGTACACTGATATTCACAGATGATTAGCTTTCATGAATGGTGTCAGTGTTTTAGAGCATTTCTTATGTTTTGCAATGATGGTAATGATCTCATGTAAACCGAACTATAGCTGAAAACATGCAGCTTATTGCAGTAGTTATGTAGACCATTTTGTGTATAACGCATGGTTTTCCTAAAGAGCTAACTACTGTACTGCGGCCAGCATAATTACAGTATTCTGTTTTCAATTGCCCTACAGCATAGAGATGTTTTATTGCATTATAACCACGTAGTCATCTGTTAAAGGGTTAAAAATAAAAAACTATCTATCTATCTATCTATCTATCTATCTATCTATCTATCTATCTATCTATCTATCTATCTATCTATCTATCTATCTATCTATCTATCTACAGGCTTAATGAGACAGATGCAAACTAGACTGCTGGCTACAGCAGCATTTCCACTGTGTGTTACCCAGGACAAAGGGGGGAAAACACAACAGTCCCATAATCCCTCATGCTCAGTTGAACAGACAGGGTGGGTCTGGTTGTAAGGGACCTTTGTGACTCACTGGGTCAAGGCCAGGCCAAAGACACACAAAAGAGGACCGCCATTATTCTCTCTCTCGCCGGCTATGAATTGAGTGTCTTCTACAAATATATTTTCCTTCCAGTCATTTTCAGGACCTCAAAAACACTTTTACCCCAAACTCATATTTTATCTGTCCCTTTCTATCAAATTTTTAAATATCTTCCCCCAAGCCCTCCCTTGTATTCAGGATTTTAACCCTGAACCGAATAAGAGTAATGTTTTATATTGTACATTACATAACTGGCATTATGGCTCTAAAAGATTAATGGTTGTTTACAAGCATTTGTCAGATATAGACAGTTTTTACTTTCAGTTGAGTCGCTTGTAGCTTTACAAATTCAGTCAAAAGAGTGAAATTATTTTAATTATTCACTTTTTAATAAGACACAAACATAGGCCCTCTACACTTTACACATGAACCTTGTTGTTCAAATAATGTGTAAGACCATAAATATAGTCTAAAACATTGTTTTAGACACTGGAGTTGTGGTTTAGTATGGAGGAAAACAAATCCTCCATAGTTATCATAGTTGTATATTTATATGTTGTAAATGAAGAGAAATGTATTCAATACCATTTAAAAGTTTGGATAATATAAGTAAGTCTTTCTTTTTTAAGAAATTGAAGCTTTATTCAACAAGGATGCATTCAAAAATCTAACAGACCCAAACTTTTGAACGGTAGTGTATATACAGTATATACATATTTATATAGTATTCAATATTTTATTGAATACCGGATGTTTTCTAACACTTGCTTACTCACTAAAAGCTTTGGTATAATTTGAACACTGCTTGCAGGGACAACAAAAACAGCAACAACAGCATAAATAAAACAAGCAAACAGTATAGCAATAACCTGATAACAGTCGCTACATAATTCATTCACATCACAGTGCATTCTGAGAAAAGAATGCAAAGCCCAACATTGTTCAATATGAAAGTGTTTATCCAGTCGACTTTCTGTTTGGCTAGTTGGGACAACATTTGGTGCAATATTGTTCGCCTAACGTGTTTGCTTGTAGATTCAAAGTAATTGTCCTTGTATCTGTAAGTCAAACAATATTGATGCTCCTCTCTCAGTGAACCCAACAGAGCATGGTTTGTGGACATTGTAATGTTTTAGTGCTCTAAATAGATGGGCAAACCTGCTGTTATCTATATTTATCAGATGCTATCAGATGATTTGTTGAATCGTTGTGCTTCCCCATACATTTGCAGTTTTTCCTCTTTTCATTGTCATCCTGTCTCTGTAATCAAATTAATTAAATTACATGCTGCTTACTTAATCACAGTTGATTGAACACATCAATATTTGCTGAGAAAAGCCCCCACATGAAGACATCTGAAGATCATAGGCTTATGTGATAATGGTTCCTCATGTTCCCGCTGATTGTGCTGTTGGCAGGTGCCATCGGATGACTCAGTGGGCTTGTTGGCGGAGCCCCAGGTGGCCATGTTCTGTGGGAAACTCAACATGCATATCAACGTCCAGAGTGGCAAGTGGGAGCAGGATCCAACTGGCACCAAGAGCTGCATCGGCACCAAAGAGGGCATTCTTCAGTACTGCCAAGAGGTAATGAGAGAGAAAAGATATAAAACGAGACGAGCAAATTGAATGAGTTCTGCTGCTGGGTCTCTTTTAGCTGTCAATAGCTTACACACATTGTAAAACATTATTGTATCGTGATTACTTTAGTAATTAAAGTCAATTATATAATGGCAATCACAGTAATTAATAGCCAGAGGGGCTTCTGAGTATTACATAAGCATGTCAAGTTCTATTTAGTGGTCGACTGATTTGAGTTTGTCAATGGCTGATGCTGCTGTTTGAGTAGCAATGTTGCAGTTAGCCTAATGTAATCCTAATGTACTCTACTGTTACTTTATTCAGCAAGGATGCATTCAATTGATCAAAAGTGACAGTAAAGACATTTCTAGTGTTAAAAACGTTAAAATTTCAAATGAATGCTTTTCTTCTGAACAGAATCATGGAAAATGTTTCGCAGTTTCCACAAAAATATTAAGCAGCAAAACCGTTTTCAATATAATAATAAGATATGTTTCTTTAAAATCAGCATATTAGAATGATTTCTGAAGGATCGTGTGACACTGAAGACTGGAGTAGCGACTGCCAAAAAATATATTAAAATAGAACTTAAAATGTTGTAATAACATTTTAAGTGTTTTTATAATCGTTTTTGATTGAATAAATGCAGCCTTGGTGAGAAACAGTTATTTTTAGGATTAATTAGAATTATCTCCAGCTTGTGATGGGGGGAAAAGTAGTTTAATTTAAAGGCACAATATGTACGTTTTCACCGCCAGAGGTCGCGTTTTCAGAACAATAACAAAGGCGAAGCTTGATGACGCTCTGAAGGAGATGGAATTCATGAATCACCTACTTTTCACCATCCAATCACTTATGATAACCATTAGATAAAATTAAGGCCCTTCTTACTTTTTTCTCATTGAATAATAGAAGAATAGAACTTGGAAATAGGTAAGATTATGCAAGTGAAATGGATTGCCAATAGCTTTTCTGTCCTCAACAACAGCTGGTAATTTGTACCTTGTCTTGACACCCACAGGTATACCCAGACCTCCAGATCACTAACGTAGTGGAGGCCAACCAGCCCGTCAGCATCCAGAACTGGTGCAAAATGGGTCGCCGACAGTGCCGCAGTCACACGCACATTGTGGTCCCCTACCGCTGCTTGGGTACATATGCATGTTTACATTACAGTACATCAGTACTCTGCCACTCCTGGGGTATTAACCTGGATTTGTGGGAAATTAAACTAATGCTTTTAGTGTGGCTGTTGTGTGATTTCCTATCATCCTTCCACATCAGATAAGATGAGATTCATCAAAACACATTTGCTCAGGGTATTTTAAACTGCAAGTTACATGTCAGCATTTGAGCACCTGGTGAGCAAATGTTTGTGTGTTTTTATTAGTTGGGGAATTTGTAAGCGACGCCCTTCTCGTCCCAGACAAGTGCAAGTTCCTGCACCAGGAGCGAATGGACATGTGCGAGAGTCATCTGCACTGGCACACGGTGGCCAAAGAGGTCAGATCCCACCACATGACATTTACTTTACTCTTTTACAAAGTTATAAAACCATACGCAGCTGTAATCAGTCCCAGAAAAAGCCGGATCCAGATCAGGCACCTCCAGAACTGGAACCAGTTCCTGTTTTAGGGGATCCACATCTGAAAAGAAATGTATGCTATGACATTTTGGCTATTGATGTTTAGTATAAAATATCCCCAAACATATTTTGTTAATCATATTCTTTTATTATGACAACACACACTAAACATCTAGACATCCATGTTAAGGAACGGTTCAGGCAGATTATGATTGAATAGGATGTATAATTCATTTCTATCTAACCCACAAGAGCATTCTACTTATAGCTCTATGATGACTCAGCACCTTATACCTCTCTCGCTTTCGTTTCGCTCACACGTTCCCTGTGGCTGCCCCTCTGCAGTCCTGCGGTGATCGTTCCATGAATCTCCATGACTACGGCATGCTGCTGCCGTGTGGCATCGACCGTTTCCGTGGTGTAGAGTTTGTGTGCTGCCCCATGGAGGAGCACAAGGAGTTAGACAGCGAGGAGCAGGAGGAGGCCAACTCGGATGTGTGGTGGGGCGGTGCAGAAGCCGAGTATACTGACAGCAGGTACACAAACACAAGTACTATTATTGACACTTCATTCTGAGACCACTAGTGAAAATTTGTATTTTTTACATATTATCAGCAAACAATTTTTTTTTTTTATAATGTTCACCCTTTGCTTTCATGACAGCAGCACGTGAACTGCATGAACGCCACAAGTTTGTGTAAAACCTGATCATGTTCTCCAGCATGATTTGAGAAAGGTGAAAAGCATCCCATATGACAAAAATATATATATTTTTGGGTCAGAATATATGCTAAATAAATGTTGTAAACAGCACTAAATATATTTTTAATTTTAAAATGTTCTTTGTTAAATAAACATTTTGTATTTTGGGGCGTTTATGGTATTAAATTATATTTATGGAATAGTTATGATCAATTTATTACCTGTTAATCACTTTTTGAATATAGACCTGAAAATTAAATTTAGCACCAGAGGGAGGGATAAAGGGGCAAGAAAATACATTCCTAAAAATACATTTTGGGTAAATGCAAAATATTTTTAAGTGTATAATATTTTGGCCCTTTTTGTATATTTTGAAATATTGGAATTTTTGCTGTATTTGATAAGTGTTCTTTAATTAAAGAAAAACTTCTGACCGTCTGTACAAAGGAGTTCACATGATCAGTGTCACAAACTTTCTAATTTTATTAGTGACAAGGAAATTATATAGAAAAGTGCATAATCTTAAATATTTCATGTCCATATAGTTCTTTGTTTTATCCAAAAAATTTGTTAATTTCTTGGTTTAAATTAGATTTTGAATCCTACATTTTCAGTGTAGTCTTAGACTTGTATATGCCATGATCTTCATACATTTTTGCATCACAGTGTGCTGAGAGAACAGGCCCCGACCAAACCTGAGCCCGCTGTGACTGAGGATGATGACGATATCAACAATGAGGAAGAGGAAGTATGGGACAACGATGAAGATGGTGATGGTGAAGATGATGAAGACGAGGAAGATGACGACGAAGACACAACCGACGAACAAGACACCAGCGAGCAGACCTCCAACGTTGCAATGACAACCACCACCACTACCACAACAGAGTCTATAGAAGAGGTTGTGCGAGGTGAGATTTCTGCATGCATACTGAATGTGTTCATATGTTGACATTGTATAGTATCCAAATGAAGAAAAAAAAACACCCTTACAAGACATAGAATGCACAGGATAGGCTAAACTTGTGCAAAATGTTACATTTGAACATTTAAACAAATCAAAGAGTGTCTCTTCTCCATTAGCGGTGTGCTGGGCCCCTGCTCGGTCTGGGCCATGCCATGACAAGCTGCCCCGCTGGTATTTTGTGGTGGAGACGGGCCGATGCGCCCCCTTCATATTTGGGGGCTGTGGGGGAAACCGCAATAACTTTGAATCAGAGGAGTACTGCATGGCTGTCTGCAGCAGCAGCGTGTGTAAGTCCAGACGTCTCCTGAGAGGAAGTTCATCTCTCTGCTAACCAGCACATCGTCTCTTTCTCACTTTCTTCGCTTCATTCGTGCTAAACTCACAAGCTCAGCAGATGGCTGGATGCTTTAGCCCGCATGGATTACAGGTCTCTTTGAGGTGACTGTACAGGCAGAGGGCCTAGTTCTTTTAGTTTAACCTCCTGCTGTCTTGTCTGAGCACACTGGAACTTTTCTCAAACTCTCCATCTGCGTTTCCGGAATCTACAGCACCATGTTAAAATAGATAATATTGTTGTGATATTAAAATCAGGATTGTAAGCAGGGCTTGAAATTAACTTTTTTGCTCACCAGCCTCTGTGGTGAATGGTTTTCTAAAGTTATTAGCTACACAGCATTTTCACTGGCCACAATTTTGACATCGATACCATGGGGAAAAACTGCCATATAGATATTTTTTATATTATCTCATAATGGCAGCAGGTATATTAGGCTGCTGTCACTTTAAGACCTGACACGGAGCCATTATACTGTTACACATGCGTTTTCTTTCTCAACTGTTTACGTTCACTTAAAACATAACTGACAGTGTTTAAGTGAATACTCGCCACGACTGGCATTTTGACATTATTTTGTCTGTATTTGTCGAAAATGAACTCAAGGCGGCTTTGTGTATGTGCACAAAATCTGTGGGAATGTGTAAAATTATGAACTAATACACTCAAATGACGAAATTCAAGCCCTGTGACACCAACAGTATTCATCCGGAGGAAATGAAATGAGTGAGTGAGCGGAGGCGGGTTTGTGTGTCATCTTGCTATTGGAGAGATGAGAGAGTGAGAAACCGCAGCTGGTATCGTATATCTATAATATATATAAAATTAAACCAGCCAAAGTGGTTAGTAGGAGTGACTGTGTTACACGCCACTGCTGAAATCCTTTGGCAGGAGTTAATATCAAGCCCTGATTGTGATAAATTAAAACACTGGGAATAAGGCTGAGTGGTGTGAGATTTGCTCTTTTTTTATCCTTTTTTGATGACACTTAAGTTTTTAACATAGTGTTACCAAGTGTTACATAATGTGAAGCTGTTTGGGCACTGATGCCAGTCTTATCATACATCATACTTCATACTTATCATATCTTATCTTTTGTGCATCAAGTTCCAAATAAAAAGACATTATCAAATGAAATGTTCAAGTGAGATTTGTAAAGCATTTAATTAACTGAATTATCCATAAATAGGCATGCATGCATTGTTATTTAATATTTCTTCCACTGGAAATTCCAGCAAAAGTAACTAAATCGTAATATATATATATATATATACGATTTAGAGATTTACCAGATTTACTAAACAGGGCAAATTAGCATGAGAGCGCAATAAAAAAACGCAGATTGGAGTGGGCCATTTCCATAATGACCAATGCAATCTACCAAGAACAGCGCAAATCAGCATCGGCTTTAAGACATGCTTTTTTTGAGCGGTAAATAACGGCGTAAAATACCAGTACATTGATGAGCGCAAACCTTAGCAAATTCTGTTGCGTGATTTATTTAAATACTCTCCTCCCATAAATTTTACGTCTGAAAGGGAACTCCTACAAATGCATATGCAATAAGGTCATTCGCAAAAATAAGTGTCCACACCTTTTCAGCGCTAATCTTTAGTAAATCCTGACAGTAGTTTTTTAACGCCAAAAGAGGGTTTGCATTGTTGCAAGCTGTTAATAAATCTGTCCCCATGTCTTTTTATTGCATTGTCTTTCCTAGCTGCATGCAAAAACAAACAGTGCAACCAGTGTAGTTTGATTCATGCACAAGTGAATCTTAGGAGCCTGTTTGTTTAATTAATTGTTCAAAAATACAAAAACAAATTCTCTACTGAATGAACTGAATGAGTTGTTTGCAGAATTAGATCTGACTTAATTACTGAACTGCAGGTTATCAACTCAGATACAGATTTTTAAATTTCAATAAAAAATAGTTGTAGTTAAAGACAGATTTAATCATTTAGTTTAATTCTCAGTTCAAATTTAATAAAAAAATATTTATTTATTTATTTAATCATTCTTTATGATGGGCAACATTTTCCATACTGTACTACAGTGTTTGATATACAAAGTAGAGACTGACATATTTGATAGCGTGAATGTTTGGTTGTGCTTTTGTCTGTTTTCAGAGCACCTGCATGTCCATAAATGTATTTCTTAACATGCTGAACACTGCACTTCTGTATGTGCCTCCCCCATTCTCTCTCTCCGATTGTGTTTATCTCTGTGTGTGGGCCAGTATCGGAGCTGTAGTCAGCCTCTGGTCAGACCAGTCTGCGGCAGTGGTTCAGCGGGCGGTTTCCGCACGGTTAAGCACAATGCTGGACTCTGTGGGAAACTGACAGCGGAGCAGCCCTCATTCTGACAGGGCATATTCCTCACAGCCAGTCTGGCTGTTCCCGCATGCTCGCTGTCAGAAAGTGTCACAGCAGCTTCACAGGAGCTGCTGCAGAACACACACTTAGAAATACAGCTCTCACACCCCCACACGTACAGTGGCACAAAAAAAAAGTATTTGGGCATTTATTCCACAATTAAAAATGTCACTGCATTAAAAATTAAAAATCACAAATTTAAATAGGCTTAAAATGCTAAAACAATAGACAAACTGGTTAAGACTTAGTGGAACATGTCTTCATATGTTTATGTAATTGAAAACTGTTTACTCTTTTAATAGTTTTTAAATGCCTGGTCTTATTTTGCATTATTAATTGCAAATACATTGTAAATACATTATTACAAAGTCTAGCATAATTTGTGTGCATGTGCTTCATATTTGATATTTTCTACTTAATGCAGTGACATTCATTTATTTTCTTAAGTGTCAACACTTTTTGGGGTCACTGCATCTACCAGATCTACCATACTGGATGATTTTCCAGCATGAAAACTCTCTGAGTGCACTTAATACATGCAGTATACCAACCTTTGGTAGTAGTAATCTCACACAATCTCTTTGCTAACCAATTTTAACTTGCATCTGAACTAGCTGGTCTTTCCCAGGAGTCTTCACTCTCTTTGCCGTAAAGGAAGATTCTCTGGCTCACTTTTATCTGTTTTTTTTTTTGACACTCACTGAACAAGACTTCTCACTCTCTCTAGTGCCAACCATGGCTCCGAGCCCTGCTGATGCTGTGGATCGTTACCTGGAAGCTCCAGGAGACACGAATGAGCACGCCCGCTTCCAGAAAGCAAAGGAGAGCCTGGAGGCCAAACACAGAGAGAAAATGTCAGAGGTGGGAACCTGAGTAGAGTAGTATAGTGCAGTTATAGCACTGGGGCAGGTTCTTTTATAAAACCAGTGTGGTGCCAGTAGGGTTTTAAAACAGTTTTTCTTTTTATAGAAATATATATATATATATATATATATATATATATATATATATATATATATATATATATATATATATATATATATATATATATATATATATACACACACACATATATATATATATATATATATATATATATATATATATATATACTCACCAAAGGATTATTAGGAACACCATACTAATACTGTGTTTGACCTTTTTCGCCTTCAGAACTGCCTTAATTCTATGTGGCATTGATTCAACAAGGTGCTGAAAGCATTCTTTAGAAATGTTGGCCCATATTGATAGGATAGCATCTTGCAGTTGATGGAGATTTGTGGGATGCACATCCAGGGCACGAAGCTCCCGTTCCACCACATCCCAAAGATGCTCTATTGGATTGAGATCTGGTGACTGTGGGGGCCATTTTAGTACAGTGAACTCATTGTCATGTTCAAGAAACCAATTTAAAATGATTCGAGCTTTGTGACATGGTGCATTTTCCTGCTGGAAGTAGCCATCAGAGAATGGGTACATGGTGGTCATAAAGGTATGGACATGGTCAGAAACAATGCTCACGTAGGCCGTGGCATTTAAACGATGCCCAATTGGCACTAAGGGGCCTAAAGTGTGCCAAGAAAACATCCCCCACATCATTACACCACCACCACCAGCCTGCACAGTGGTAACAAGGCATGATGGATCCATGTTCTCATTCTGTTTACGCCAAATTCTGACTCTGAATGTCTCAACAGAAATCGAGACTCATCAGACCAGGCAACATTTTTCCAGTCTTCAACTGTCCAATTTTGGTGAGCTCGTGCAAATTGTAGCCTCTTTTTCCTATTTGTAGTGGAGAGTGGTACCTGGTGGGGTCCTCTGCTGTTGTAGCCCATCCGCCTCAAGGTTGTGCATGTTGTGGCGAGTGGTTATTTCAGTCAAAGTTGCTCTTTTATCAGCTTGAATCAGTCGGCCCATTCTCCTCTGACCTCTAGCATCAACAAGGCAATTTTCGCCCACAGGACTGCCGCATACTGGATGTTTTTCCCTTTTCACACCATTCTTTGTAAACCCTAGAAATGGTTGTGCGTGAAAATCCCAGTAACTGAGCAGATTGTGAAATACTCAGACCGGCCCGTCTGGCACCAACAACCATGCCACGCTCAAAATTGCTTAAATCACCTTTCTTTCCCATTCTGACATTCAGTTTGGAGTTCAGGAGATTGTCTTGGCCAGGACCACACCCCTAAATGCATTGAAGCAACTGCCATGTGATTGGTTGATTAGATAATTGCATTAATGAGAAATTGAACAGGTGTTCCTAATAATCCTTTAGGTGAGTGTATACATACACACATATATACAAACCCGATTCCAAAAAAGTTGGGACACTGTACAAATTGTGAATAAAAACAGAATGCAATGATGTGGAAGTTTCAAATTTCAATATTTTATTCAGAATACAACATAGATGACATATCAAATGTTTAAACTGAGAAAATGTATAATTTTAAGGGAAAAATAAGTTGATTTTAAATTTCATGGCATCAACACATCTCAAAAAATTTGGGCCAAGGCCATGTGTGGCACTGTGTGACATCCCCTCTTTTTATAACAATCTGCAAACGTCTGGGGACTGAGGAGACAAGTTGCTCAAGTTTAGGAATAGGAATGTTGTCCCATTCTTGTCTAATACAGGCTTCTAGTTGCTCAACTGTCTTAGGTCTTCTTTGTCGCATCTTCCTCTTTATGATGCGCCAAATGTTTTCTATGGGTGAAAGATCTGGACTGCAGGCTGGCCATTTCAGTACCCGGATCCTCCTTCTACGCAGCCATGATGTTGTAATTGATGCAGTATGTGGTCTGGCATCGTCATGCTGGAAAATGCAAGGTCTTCCCTGAAAGAGATGATGTGTGGATGGGAGCATATGTTGTTCTAGAACTTGGATATACCTTTCAGCATTGATGGTGCCTTTCCAGATGTGTGAGCTGCTCATGCCACACGCACTCATGCAACCCCATACCATCAGAGATGCAGGCTTCTGAACTGAGCGCTGATAACAACTTGGGTTGTCCTTGTCCTCTTTAGTCCGGATGACATGGCGTCCCAGTTTTCCAAAAAGATCTTCAAATTTTGATTGGTCTGACCACAGAACAGTTTTCCACTTTGCCACAGTCCATTTTAAATGAGCCTTGGCCCAGAGAAAACGCCTGTGCTTCTGGATCATGTTTAGATATGGCTTCTTTTTTTACCTATAGAGTTTTAGCCGGCAACGACGAATGGCACGGTGGATTGTGTTCACCAACAATGTTTTCTGGAAGTATTCCTGAGCCCATGTTGTGATTTCCATTACAGTAGCATTCCTGTATGTGATGCAGTGCCGTCTAAGGGCCCGAAGATCACGTATGATCCAGTATGGTTTTCCAGCCTTGACCCTTACACACAGAGATTGTTCCAGAATCTTTGGATGATATTATGCACTGTAGATGATGATAACTTCAAACTCTTTGCAATTTTTCTCGGAGAAACTCCTTTCTGATATTGCTCCACTATTTTTGGCCGCAGCATTGGGGGAATTGGTGATCCTCTGCCCATCTTGACTTCTGAGAGACACGGCCACTCTGAGAGGCTCTTTTTATACCCAATCATGTTGCCAATTGACCTAATAAGTTACAATTTGGTCCTCCAGCTGTTCCTTATATGTACATTTAACTTTTCCGGCCTCTTATTGCTACCTGTCCCAACTTTTTTGGAATGTGTAGCTCTCATGAAATCCAAAATGAGCCAATATTTGGCATGACATTTCAAAATGTCTCACTTTCAACATTTGATATGTTATCTATATTCTATTGAGAATAAAATATAAGTTTATGAGATTTGTAAATTATTGCATTCCTTTTTTATTCACAATTTGTACAGTGTCCCAACTTTTTTGGAATCAGTTTGTAAATGAATATATTACATTTTATACATTATATTATAATATTATATATCACATTTATATTTTACCATTATTTCTCTTATCTCTCTTCAGGTAATGATGGAATGGGAGGAGGCAGAGAGACAGGCAAAGAATCTTCCTCGTGCTGATAAGAAGACCATAATTCAGGTAACCTTAATAAATGTGAATCTTAGGAGCCCGTTTGTTTAATGAGTTACACTCATGAGTCTGGATTAACAAATTCTCTACTGAATGAACTGAGCGTTTGCAGAATTAGATCTGACTTAATTACTGAACTGCAAGTTATCAACTCAGATAATCTCAGGTCATAATAAGATAATAAGAAGACCATAATTCAGGTAACCTTAATAAATGTAAATGAGATATGTTGGCTGATGATTCATAAGCAGTGAATGGCAGAAAGTAAACATAGTTTATTATTAATATAATGTAGCGGTTTGTGAACCTGTTATATAAAAGCACTTAGCAGGGTTGCAGTCCAAGTGCATTTAGATTTAGTAGTACAGCATACACTTCCCATTAAAGAGGAGGAGAGATTTTCAAGGGGATTGAAAGGCATGGTATTTTATTCTTCAGGATTAATAAACAGCTTCTGGTTTTGTTAATTTGTGTTTCTATAGCGCTTCCAGGAGAAGGTGGAGGCGTTGGAGAAAGAGGCGGCTGGGGAGAGACAGCAGCTGGTAGAAACCCACATGGCACGAGTGGAAGCTCTGCTGAACGACCGTCGTCGTCAGGCTCTGGAAAGCTATCTTAGCACCCTTCAGTCTGACCAGCCTCGGGTATATGCACACAACCATGGCTTACACATGATGCACAAATGTGTTTAGAGTAATAATTTGTATAATTTCTTTGCCAGTATCTTCTAATCTAATATCTGAGTAATGGATAAATGGCAACAGCTAAACCTGCGTCCCATCTCGTACAGCCTCGGCAGGTGCTCAATCTGTTGAAGAAGTACATACGAGCGGAGCAGAAAGACAGGCAACACACTCTCAAACACTTTGAGCATGTGCGGGAGGTGGATCCGAAGAAGGCGTCCCAGATTCGACCATTTGTAAGCTTATGTCAAGTTGTTCTTTAGATATAAAATGTATAGAAACTTCAAACTTTAGTCTGACCCCTTGTGCTCCTAGGTGATGACCCACCTGCGTGTTATTGAGGAACGCATGAACCAGTCCTTGGCTTACCTCTACAAGGTGCCACAAGTGGCTGCTGAAATCCAGGACCAAGTGGGTGAGTGTGAAGTGCTTTATTTAGTGTTGAGTTCACTGTCATATCATGATGAACAAGTTTCAAACTGGCTCTACTAAACTTTCTCAGCACTGCTGGTTCAGCATGATCAGGCGGAAGTCACCCAACAGCTGTCATCTCTCCAGAGTAAGATGAGGGTTAGCTACGGGAACGACGCCCTGATGCCAGATCTGCCTGACAGCACCACCCCTCTGGACATCCTGCCACCAGAGCAGGACGGCCTTGGCTTCATCCACCCCGAAAGCTTCAACCAGGCCAACACTGACAACCATGGTAAACATTGGCACATTTAATGCCAGAACTGAACCGCAAAACTTTAAAAGGCCTATTTTCATGATCATTATAAACAGATGTTGGGTAACCAATCATAAACAACTGTACACTGCTGTTCAAAAGTTTGGGGTCAGTAAGATTTTTTTTTTTTTTTAAACAATGTATCTTGGTTTCCACAAAAAAATATTAAGCAGCACAACCATGTCCAATATGGATAATAATAATTAAAAAAAAAAGTACATTAGAATGATTTCTGAAGGATCACGTGACACTGAAGACTGGTAGCCTAGAAATCTAGACGCACCCTAGCGGCAGCAAATCTAATTTGCCACGAGTGTAGTCTAGCAACTCTCGTTAGACCTGCGAGCTGGAAAAAACAAACTCTGGTCAGGCCAATCACATGGTGTTTAGAGTCGGTGGGCGGGCTTAACATAATAACAGCAGAGTTGCGGCGGTTCCACGTGCTACTTGAAAACAAAGAAGCTGGCGAACAGCGGTCTTTCTAATCGGCTTTGGCCGCTACTCTGGGAGACTTGTTGTTAAACTTTTCTTTGAGAAAAGAACAAAGAACGGCACTGAAGTCATTCTTAAGAAAGGAAGATGTGTTCGGAGTTTTGCCGACCGGATACGGCGAAAGTTTAATCTATCAACTAGCTCCGCTTCACCTTCTTCGTTGCTCTGGTTGGTTGTAGCGCTATCCTATTGCATGCAGAGGGAATCTGAAAGAGAACCATTTATTCCGCCCCTCGGATTGAGCCCTGCCAATGGTGAGTTCCCAGACCCAACATCTTGATGTGGGTCTGGCTTGTCAGGCTAGAAGACTGGAGTAAAGATGCTGAAAATTCAGCTTTTACGTCACAGGAATTTTTTTTTATATATTTCACAATATTACTGTTTTTACTGAATTTTTTCCTTTTAAAAATGCAGAATTGGTTCTTTAAAAACATTTAAAAAAATCTTACCAACCCAAAACTTTTCAACAGTAGTGTGAATAATCAACAAATATTGGATTTAAAAGAGACTGAGCTGCTTTTTTTCGTGTTCAGTTGAACCCGTAGATGCCCGTCCAATTCCAGATAGGGGTCTGCCTACAAGACCCGGTAAGTGTGTACTTCTTATTTTCAGAAACTGCTTAGTTTAGTTACTTTGTTAATTATTGAACTGAATCGAATTAACATGTTCAGTTCATATAACGGCACTTTTTAGAGCTGCTTTACAGCAGAATTTGAATTTGTCTCATATTTGAAGTTTGCGTCATTAATCATTATTTTCCTGTTTATCACTGTAAAGCTGCTATGAAACAGCTACACAGAAAAATGTGTATTGTATTGTATAAAGGGGACTGGACTTGAATATCACATATCTCATGAATATGTTCATATGTGTGTACTTTTAAGAGATTCCAAAGGTTCGGCTAGATATTGAGGAAAGACACAACGCTGGTTATGATGTTCGTGACAAGAGACTGGTACAACAATTTACAGAAATATTTCACTAGACATACATACATACAGACCAAATATCTATATGTATCTAATATTTCACATGCAAAAAGTAACTGATGTGTTTGTGTCGAAGCAGATGTTCCTTGCAGAAGACATGGGCTCTAATAAGGGGGCAATCATTGGGCTGATGGTGGGTGGAGTTGTCATTGCTACTGTCATCGTAATCACTCTTGTTATGCTAAGGAAGAAGCAGTACACATCCATTCACCATGGAGTTATTGAGGTGAGAAACATCAATCAAAAAATAAATTTTTGTTGCTTGTGCTAAAATATTTCATTACCTAGAAATTGCTATTTTAGTGTTCACTTGATCATATAATCAGTGAGTGGAAAACGGGTCAGGTTTTCTTTCATTTTTTTGGGGGGACAAAAATGACAAAAATGTGGTGTAGTCTGAACATGGGATTAAGCAGCCTAACCTACCTTCCTCCGATGACATTTCTCCAGCATCCCTCCTCCTCTTCAACAGGTTTAGGCCTACATTTGTGATCCTATGTATTACTCAGATTTCCCCCTGAGTAATACATAGGATGACAAATGTAGGCCTAAAAATGGATAAGGGGAGGAGGAGGGATGCTGGAGAAATGTCATCAGAGGAAGGTAGGCTTAGTTACTGCTTATATAGTCTCGCATAGCCAGACCTTCAGACTGACGGCAGAAGGTCTGGACTCCATAGCAGCTTTCTTTGGCCAAGGACCGCCCGGAAGCCGTCTGACTGACATGTAAAGCAATGAATCACAGTTCACTTTGTACCACCTCATATTTAGGGGCGTGAAAATGTAACATCAATGTCCCTACAATAACAGACCGGTGTGAAAAACTCTTGGACCTATTTTAAAGAGTCTATGCCACAAACTTTACATACTTTTGAAAATAAGTGCTCATTGTCACAGTTGTAAACATGACGGTGTTCTTCCATGCCCCTCATGGTGGTCTGGTATCACGGCATCTTTCTGGCGGAGCGTTAAAGAAGGCAACACACATATCTCCCGGACATCCTGTAGAATTCAACCAATCAGATGCTTCCAGTGTGCCATATGCATCAGCTGTTCTGTCGGGACCACTATCGTCAAAGATAATTGATTGACTATTAGCATATAGTTTGGATTGCCGGTATGGTTCTTTTATGGGCAAGAACTCCCTGCGCATCCATGCAGCCTAGCATGAATAAGAGATGGGAGAGCAGCGATAACCCCCCTTAGGGTAAACAGAACAGAACCAACATAACGTATTGCAGATATCATTAATGTTGTTATTAAATGTACAAAATAATTAAGTCTGATTCAAGGGGAATTAGAATACCAAATCCTGACTGACAAGAGGAGGAGCTGGGGATGGAGGAGGGTTAATGAGCTCTGGAGAAACGTGACAGCTGCTGATTGTACTGAGGAGCAATATATATGTATGCTGTGTAGACGTCGTATACCTATAGGTAGACGTGATCAGCTGACAGACAGCTGATGCGAGTTTGACTAATGTGACCTGCCAGAACTGACGCTATACGCTTGATTTCAGCTAGCGGTTTGCGGACGTGACGTCTGAGGCTGAGACTACTGTTTATATAACCTTAGCTTGATTGACTAGATTTTATGAACAACTTCCTCCCAAACTTACATTATGAACTTCATTTAAAAATCCTTTATCCATTAGGGGTGTGACAAATATTAAAACGTGCTGATATTTCTTGTTGAGGTGAAAAGCCATCTTCAATATCAGCATGATGCAGTTTGTGTCAAAACCTTTTACAGTGCTTGCATTAGTCTTTTACTGCATATGATAATTCATCCTCAGAAAGTAAAACTGAAGTGACTAAAAGGTGATTAGAGTTGTCACGATTAAATAATAAATATATGCACTGCGGGTTTCAGAGTGAAACGCAGTGCTTTAATTATTTAAATGTGTGCAGGTTATTTGTTTCATCCAGTATCTTAGAGCGGCTCCGTTCAAACTCAGTCTCTGCATGTGCTGTTTGCAGTGGCGGTTCTAGACCATGGTAACTGGGGGGGCCAGGCAGGGGCCACTTGTGCTTTTAGGGGGCACATGTTAACATTTATCTTAAAGGTAGTTAAATAGGAAGTTCACCTGAAAATGCAAATTCTATCACCATTTACTCAACCCCATGTCGTTCCAAATACAAACCCGATTCCAAAAAAGTTGGGGCACTGTACAAATTGTGAATAAAAACAGAATGAAATGATGTGGAAGTTTCAAATTTCAATATTTTATTCAGAATACAACATAGATGACATATCAAATGTTTAAACTGAGAAAATGTATCCCTTCAAGTTGGGACAAGGCCATGTTTCCCACTGTGTGGCATCCCCTCTTCTTTTTATAACAGTCTGCAAACGTCTGGGGACTGAGGAGACAAGTTGCTCAAGTTTAGGAATAGGAATGTTGTCCCATTCTTGTCTAATACAGGCTTCTAGTTGCTCAACTGTCTTAGGTCTTCTTTGTCGCATCTTCCTCTTTATGATGCGCCAAATGTTTTCTATGGGTGAAAGATCTGGACTGCAGGCTGGCCATTTCAGTACCCGGATCCTTCTTCTACGCAGCCATGATGTTGTAATTGATGCAGTATGTGGTCTGGCATCGTCATGTTGGAAAATGCAAGGTCTTCCCTGAAAGAGACGACGTCTGGATGGGAGCATATGTTGTTCTAGAACTTGGATATACCTTTCAGCATTGATGGTGCCTTTCCAGATGTGTAAGCTGCCCATGCCACACACACTCATGCAACCCCATACCATCAGAGATGCAGGCTTCTGAACTGAGCGCTGATAACAACTTGGGTTGTCCTTGTCCTCTTTAGTCCGGATGACATGGCGTTCCAGTTTTCCAAAAAGAACTTCAAATTTTGATTGGTCTGACCACAGAACAGTTTTCCACTTTGCCACAGTCCATTTTAAATGAGCCTTGGCCCAGAGAAAACACCTGCGCTTCTGGATCATGTTTAGATATGGCTTCTTTTTTGACCTATAGAGTTTTAGCCGGCAACGGCGAATGGCACGGTGGATTGTGTTCACCGACAATGTTTTCTGGAAGTATTCCTGAGCCCATGTTGTGATTTCCATTACAGTAGCATTCCTGTATGTGATGCAGTGCCGTCTAAGGGCCCGAAGATCACGGGCATCCAGTATGGTTTTCCGGCCTTGACCCTTACGCACAGAGATTGTTCCAGATTCTCTGAATCTTTGGATGATATTATACACTGTAGATGATGATAACTCCAAACTCTTTGCAATTTTTCTCGGAGAAACTCCTTTCTGATATTGCTCCACTATTTTTGGCCGCAGCATTGGGGGAATTGGTGATCCTCTGCCCATCTTGACTTCTGAGAGACACGGCCACTCTGAGAGGCTCTTTTTATACCCAATCATGTTGCCAATTGACCTAATAAGTTGCAAATCGGTCCTCCAGCTGTTCCTTATATGTACATTTAACTTTTCCGGCCTCTTATTGCTACCTGTCCCAACTTTTTTGGAATGTGTAGCTCTCATGAAATCCAAAATGAGCCAATATTTGGCATGACATTTCAAAATGTCTCACTTTCAACATTTGATATGTTATCTATATTCTATTGTGAATAAAATATAAGTTTATGAGATTTGTAAATTATTGCATTCCTTTTTATTCATAATTTGTACAGTGTCCCAACTTTTTTGGAATCGGGTTTGTATGTTGTTCTTATGTTGAACATAGAAGAAGCACTGAAATGGTTTGGTTACCGACATTCTAACTAATACAGGTTTTTGAACAACATGAGGGTGTTACATTCTTAGGTGTTTTTCTTTTTCTTTTAGGTGAACTAACCTTTTAACCTATTTTCTGGATTATTGAAAGTCATTTTTATTTGGCCATGTACTATATCACTGTACTACAATCTCTACACGTGAAGTAAAATTATTTAATCTTGTATTGTATTGTGATAATGAGCAGTGATGACATAACACACTTTTAATATCTAGGCACTTTTCTGCATCTGTAAACCTGACACTATATTACACAAAACAAATTGATAACAAAAATGTAAAACAAAAATTATTTTACAGATAGGCCTAACACAAATCAATTTAGGAAAATTAATGTATCTGTAATATATGATCATGCATGCCCAGTTTATAAAAGCAAAACTAAACCATTTATTTTACATGTTATTTTGTTGCCTACATCTGTTCTCTGTTAGTGGACTCTTTGCAAAGTTTGCATAGGCTATATAGTCATGATTGTTTCATTTATTGTTTAAAAACAAACACCTAATACTGTACGAGCAACACTGGACAATTGGATAGAATAATATTATTTCTCGCTATATGTGAACATGACTGAAATAAAATATTTTCTTTTCTCGGGTATCTCTGTGGTGAAACACCGTCTCTGTGATAGTTGCTCATAAACGGTTCTTTGTGTTGGTCATAATTTATCTTTGGCTGCATTATAATGACTTCCTAATTCAGAATATGATTAAAGATTGCATATGTGGACGTGTTCGGAGAAATTAGCCATTGAAAAATTATATTTTAACTACCAGTATGTTTAAATGAACAAAATGACTGAACGGAATTTAAAGTCGTCAAGTCAGTAAAATTAATCTACAGTATCACTGCTGCGTATGGGTGAAGTTACACACAACACAACGTGTATAAAGATATATATATAAATATTTTATCTATAATCAAGTGCGTAGCAACCATTATAGCCCCCCACGGGGAGGGGCAAGCTTGATGACACAGGAACCACCCCTGGCTGTTTGTTTGGGTTTCCAATAAAGTGCATTTGGGAACACTTTAAGTCTGAGGCTCTTTGTGTTTCACAGTGAAGTGTTTTCATTTACATGCAGCAACTAAATTCTAAACTCAACTAAATATTTGTATATGTTGTGAGTTTTAATTGATCATAATGTTCATCTGGGAATGCAGCGTATCCCATTTCACCAGATTTGTAATGTAAATCATTTATAAACTTTTGCCAAAGCAGGGGGACATTCATCGCGATTTCAAAATAAAAGTTTTAAACCTCACTCTGAAACTGCATGTTTTAATGTCCACATGTTCTTGTTCAAGAAATGACAGTGTCTGTAGCATTTTCTACTATAAAGAAATAGCCAAAAACTAAAGAATAATCAGATTTGATCATGCTGTAAAGTGTAACAACAACAATCTCTTAAGGCATTAGTTATAACACCTAATGTACGTACAGTAAATTGATCATGTTTATATTATGTACATAATGCATTTTAACAGTGTTGATCAATAAAACCATATTTACCTGCTTTTGATACTTGATTTGGACCAATTATTATTGCCTCATTGTTAGTATATAGGAGAGAGTGGGGCACAAATGAATGCTTTTTGACTTTCTCAGTTTGTGTAAATCTACTTGGGGTTTGGAGTAATTAATTTCACACATCTGGTACAAATATGTTGTCTTGTTTAATTTTTTACGATTGAATTGATTAATCGTCAAAAATAATCAACCGATTACTCGATTACCAAAGTAATTGTTAGTTACAACCCAAGATTAGTTAAAACATTACAAAATGCTCTTGCATTGTTTTGCATTTTGTGGCTTTCGGTAGAATAAAAGAGTCATTGAAGGTTTTTTAAAGATAGTGTTAAAATATTGTCTCGTCTCATGAAACCAATATCATATATCGTCTTGTGAGCTAAGTGTATCGTCACACCCCTATTATCCACTAATCATGAAGAACTGGAAAAAGGTTGTGGAAATTCATCAAAGCACATAAAACTATTAAAAAACATTTTTACTAATTGAAATAAACCTGAAACTAAATGAAATATAAATATTAATGAAAAACACAAACTTAAGAAAAAAAGAATCGTCCTTACTACAACAATTAAACTGTTATCAAGTCTTTTTTTATTTATTTTTTTATGACAGAAGCACATGCTAAAACTAAAATTTAAATAAAAACTGAAAATATAAAAATAAAAGTTAGTTCATAATAGTAATAAATACTTTAATAGTATATAAAAAAAAACTAGAATAACGAGAAAACGCATTTAATGACCACCATATTTTTTTAACATCAGGTTGACGCAGCGGTGACTCCTGAGGAACGCCATCTCACTAAGATGCAGCAGAACGGCTATGAGAACCCCACCTACAAGTTCTTTGAGCAGATGCAGAACTAAAGAAACACTTCAGATCCCTGCACTCCCGCTCACCAACACCATCAGCACCATCACCTCACTGCATCAGGACAGAGAATGCAGACTGATCCCTCATACACACTATTGATCAGCTCTGTCACCATGGAGATGAGAGTGGCTTCCATCACCTGACCATTTCATCCAATCGAATGAACGCTCAATCGGTTTGCACAGAAAAGTGATGTATCATTGCTGCCCATTCAGCCATCTGTCAGTTCGATGGTCCATCTGTGCGTTCACATGCTTGTCCGTCACAGCAAAGTGTGGTGAATGAAGCGTCTTCTGCTCTGTTCTCTTAACCCATGCATGCTTTCCTTCTAACTTACCCATGATTCTCAAATCTCAGTTTTTTTTTTCTCTCTCCTCTCACTTGACCATTTTTGTTCCCCTCCAGAATTTTTTTTAAGCACTTACGTCTCTGCTTTTGTTTGCATGTTTCCTTCCTCTTTCTCCCTCCTTCCTTTTTTCTTGGCACTCAGATGATGCGGTGCTGTGTTTGGCTACATGAGGCTCTAACAGCAAACAACCAGATGCAGAATAATGTACTCATCAATAAACGTTCCATTCAGGTTTTCTTTTTCTGTAAAAAAAAAACAAACATTAAAAAAACACATTTAAAAAAAGAAAAAGTAAAACGTAAAAAATGCCAGAGATAAGAAATGAATGTTTTTATTTTATGTGTAAAATGTATTGAATTAAGGCAGAAGCTAGCTGTATCTATGTAGTGCATGGAAATTTTAACAGAGAGACGGTTTCTGGATCCAAACACAGACTTTGACCTCTCTCTCTAATGTAGAGATTTTAGCTGGATTGTACATTTTATTGTCTTCTTGTGATCACATTTTAAATAAGTGAAAAAATCTGCTTGGCTACATTGTCACAGGGACATGCTTTAATTGAAGTGTGCTTTTTTCTTTCTTTTGGACCATGCCACGCACACTTAAATGGTTGCATGGGGCTGGAAAAAGATGTATGTATTGTATTATGAAGTGTAATATTAGCCCAAATTTTGGTTCGTTAACGCTCTACGCACTCTGCATTTTTTTTTTAAGGGTCTACACTCTTTTTGCCTCGTTAAGTTTTATTCCATGTTGGGATATGGGGTATGGGGCCAGGATTAGGTAAAGGAGGTATGGAGTGGTGGGAATTTGCTTCAGAAATAGCCACCATTTTTTTTTGATTGTGTGATTTTTGTCCCACTCTCCCCTTTGTACTCCCCCAGTGTCTGTGATATTCACGAACACGTGTTGGGACAGAAACACTTCACCTCCCTTCTTTTATTGTTTCACTGAAGTATGTCATAGCACCTTATAGGCCAGAGCAGGTAGGACAGGACGGGTAGATGTAACGAGTTCATGCTATGGGGTCTTTTGAAATGACCTTTTAAGTTATTTTGAAAGTGCCATGTTGAAGGTAAATTGTGAACTGTTGTAAAATGCATTGTATGAGACTGCCATTAAACGATTCAAACATTGTGCAGTTACGTCACAGTGTACACTGGTCATTATATTCCTGTATAGAATTACCTTAGCTCTAAAATCTGGTGTTGTGCTGATTTGTGGATACTCTTGAGGTGAGTGGTCAGTGGGGAGCAGAGAAAGCTCTTTCTGTGACATTTTCCTCCAGTATCTCTTCAAATCATTGGCTTAGAAGGGGAAAAGCTTTCTACAACACTGTAACCCATGAATAAAGTTTTGAATGTACATATAAACTCCTTGTGATGTGGTGTTTGGTGCACAAGACAAGAAAAAAAAGGGGCGTGTTTTATTTTCTGCTGCATTATGCAAGACTCGAGCAATTCAAAAACCAACTGTCTCTTTATTGCCCTCTGGTGGACAGTAAAAAGTACCTCACCTTGAGGCAATTGGACACTCAAAAATAAAAAAAAAGATCCTTTACAAATGGAAAATATCAAAATACACTGCCCACATGGCTATCAAAAACATAGAGTATATACACAATGGAAATATAGCCAATGCTACCCTGCAGTCAGAGAACAAGCATACAAAAACTGAAAGCTCATACATGATCATCTTATCTCCCACACAAACATACACATTCGCTCTCTAAACATTTTAAGGACACGCGAACACACATACACACTCGTAACAAAGCGCACATCTGCTTACAAACCCGCTGTCTCCCTCCCCGCCCAAAGTCAAATGTTTAACCCGGTTTCCTCCCATCTTAAACTTGTCTCCTGATTGGCAAGCCACTCCCTCCTCAACTGTCTTTCTCTAAAGCTGCTGCAGCCAGAGTGACTGTGGTGACGGGCTGCCCTGTGGCGGTGGCCAGCGTGACTGTGTTGACGGGCTGGCCGAGGCCATGCAGCTGCACTCGGGCAAGTTTCTTCTGTTCGCACTCCGTCACCAGGTTGTTGAGCTCTGCAGCGCTGTATCCAATCAGAGTCCTCAGGTCACACACAAACTTGTAGACAAAGCGCTTTCCCTGCACTTTGCTGATCATGTCTCCATCATAGTAGTACCTGTAGAGAAAAGACAAGATTGATGGATAATGTTCTTGTTGAAGTTTTATATTATCTAAAAAAAAATTTAAAACAATATTGTTGATTACTAGTTGCATCTCTCCAAAAGCACCTAAAATAGTATAATATTAAAAAAAAAATCATACGCACCTAAGAGCTCTGCTCAGTTTTTCGTAGTTCATAGTGGGCTTGTTCTTGCGTTGGCCCCATTTCTGAGCTACCAGCTCAGGCTGATTGAGCTTGAACTCGCCTTCCTCTCCCACCCAGGAAATACAGTCCCGAGAGTCCTTATCCGTCAGCAGCTCCAGGAGAAACTGCCACAGCTGAATCTGACCGTTATTACCTGAGAGGTCACACAACACAATAATTAGTAATTAACTTGATTTGAATTGAACCTATACCACAGGATGTTACATTTGGAGACAGAAACAGAAAAAAAAATTTTTTTATAAAACGGATAGTTCCAGTCCTTGATTCTTGATTCTGAAGGTTGAGCAGTGTACAAAGCCGTTATAAATTACTCTGCAAACATACACCCGTGATAAATATTAAAATTAATAGTTTTATATAAGTAATAAGCCCTGTGAAGTCATGGTTTACAGGGAATTTAGAACAGCTAAAGGAGTTTTAGGCATTCTGCTCAAATCATTATTCTCCAACATGGTCCATAAAGAAAAAAAAAAAAAAAAAAAAAAAAGGCATTAGATTATAATAAGATCAGACATTATCAATGTGTAAACTACCATTGAATTGTTTGAGGTCAGCATGATTTTTAATGTTCTTGAAAGAAAATAAATGCAATAAAAATAAATTTTAAAAATAGATTAAAATATTACAATTTAAAATAACTTTTCTAATTTGATATTTTAAAAGCTTACATTCTAAAAACAACCAGTTGAAAAAATGTTTTGGATGAATCTAAAGTTTAAAAGAACAGCCTCTTTTAAATTGATTTTTATAACAAATGTAAGTCTTTCAATGTGAAAACGTAAAAATTATAAAAGAAAACATTGTCACTTTTGACCGATTTAATGTGTCCTTACTGAATAAAAGGTTTTTTTTTTTTTTATTATACTGACCTCAGACTATGAGCAGTAGTCGACATTATATAGGTGGCATTTCAAAGATTAGATAACGTAATCATCAATATATTAGATGATATTCTGTAATATTTCATATATTAATATACTATACTGAAACAATTTATGCATTTATAAAAACAACATTTACACCACTTACATTCATTTATTTAAAATAAACATATTAATGTTGATAAAGCTGAGCTTTTACATAGTGTTTGTATGTACCTGTGCGGTTGCCAGGGGAGCTGCGCTCCTCTCCTGAGATCCGGGGGGCTCGGGGTGTTTTGTTGTGCTTCATCACCTTAATGGCTGTGGGTGTTGTCTGCTGCACTGGGGCAGGAATGATCTGCACAGCTGGAGAATATCAAGAAACTGTTACCCAGAAGACCAACACATGCTCCTTTCATTGAAAAGCTTAAGTGTTGCCTGGAGACACAAAACTGCCCTTTAAGCAACAGTCATGCGCAGGTTATATAAAGTGTTATTCAAGAAGGTACTCAAAAAGTGCTTTTGTTGAAGATTTAGGGTCTATTGATACTCACGTTGATCAATGGTGACTGTTGCTTCCTGACCCTGATCCTGACTCGCAAGTACATCTGCACAGAGCATTACAAAGATTGAAAATTGGCTAAAAATATTGTGATTGCATCTGAAAGGGTTGCATCAGAGAATACACACCACACACACTCTCTTTCCTCTTTTGTGAAACTTACACTTGCGTAGAAGCTCCAGGTGGCTCCACAGGATCTCTCCGCTGGGCACTCTCTGGAGGAACTCCTCCTGGCTGAAAGCACAGAGCTGGCGGCCGGGGATGTGAATGCCACCCACCTCCATTTCCTCAATGCCAAACTCCTTCATAACCCAAACTGCCCAGTGGATCACCTGATCTGCTGTCCACTGCACCGGGTCTGACATAAAGACACACAAAGCTCATCAGATGGCAATACACTGCTACGGACTAAAGGTGTAAAAATGCAATGATCCAACAATGACAACACATTGCAGCATTTACTGAATTGAATACAAGTATAGTAATTTATAATAAGAGTATACAAATTAATTTCTTATTTACATTCTTTTATTTAAATTTTCAGACGTAAACTTAAAAGCTATGAATTGCACCAATTAATCGAATCATGATCTATTTTACAATTTTCAACGTTTCAGACTCAAATACACCTTTAGTGTGTTATAGTAGTGGAGCATTAGGAGTGTATAAGGAGTATTATAGTAGTGTATAATACTCCTTTATAAAGAGTTTATGTATGTTCTTTATTTAGAAGAACATACATAAACTAATAAACAGAGCAATCTCAAGAGAGTCCTCACACCATTGGTGCTCAGGCTCTAATTAGTGTTCAAAAGTTTGGGGTCTGCAAAATTCTTTTTTTTTTAAGAAATTAATTACTTCTTTTATTCAGCAAGGACACTTTAAATTGACAGCAAAGATATTTATGTTACAAAAGATTTCAAATAAATGCTGTTCTTTTAAACTTTCTATTCATCAAAAAGTCCTGAAAAAAAAATGTACCATGGTTTCCACAAAAAAATATTAAGCAGTACAACTGTTTTCAATATTGAGTAAGAAATGTTTCTTGAGCAGTGAGCACCAAATCAGCATATTACAATGATTTCCAAAGGAGCATGTGGCACTGAAGACTGAAGTAATGGCTGCTAAAAATTCAGGAATAAGTTAGTCAGCTAGAACTAAAAGGAAGCACCTTTCAAGTAAAAAAAATAATTTTGAGCGCTGAAGATGCCAGTACAGACATACATTCGTCTCGAAGTCATGCATCTCTGGAAGCCAAGCCACACGGACAGTTACAAAAAAATGCCATGCACACCGTGCAATTTTTGCCTCACTTGTGGATGTGGTGAGTATAAACCAGCCTTAGGAGACTTTACAAATTTATTAACCTTACCAACCTTAAATCCTTTACAAAATCCTTTAAAAAAAAAAAAATACATGTAACTCATAAAACACATTAATATCTTCAAACTACTCACCATAGGGAATGTTCAGTCGAACCTGCTCCTTGCGGTAGCCTTCCAATGCGGCCGCCCAGCGCGTCACCTGCTCTGAAGTCTCATCAGGAATGCCGGCTCGCTCCACTGCAATCACATGTCCATCCTCCACCAGATGGGCTTCCTCGCCAGCAGCCGCGTCTGGATCGATCACCACCTCAACGGTCTCCACTGGTTTCACAATCTCCAGAATATTCAATTTCTCTTCACCTAAAACAGACCACACAACCACAAGCGAGTCAATCTTGTTTTTTTTATTGCTGTAAATGGGTAGTTGTCGCATTATTTTTTCATCAAGATTTACCTTAGTATTTTATTTAATGTATAAATGAAACTCTACATCTTATGTAACTGGTGACTTCATTCCATGTTTTCCACTACTTTTAATCACATTTTAGCCTTCACTAATTCAATTTAAATGGTCCTTTGTGTAACAAATGAATTTGTGAAAGAACAAATATTCATATCTCAATCAATATGGGCTCATAAAAGCTGCATACATATTTACAGTAGTCTTAAGGGCATGTTGACAAGTTCAAATTTGTCCAACAGCAATACGAAATCATTGTAAACTGTTACCCTGTTTCGTGACAATCTGCACGCTGAGCTGTACTGTGCCATCTGTCTTCACTCCTTGATCGAACAGGCTGTGATCAGGATGCAGCTACATGAGAAATTAAGCAGAGACAGGGAGTGAAGAGCTCTGCCAATAAATACAATGAGTGCATTCAAATAATATTACATTAATACAGAAGCACATACTAGGATGTCCTGCAGACAAATGTCATATCCATCCAGCGGGACCTGAAGGCGAGGCTCCAGTAACTTCTTCAGGTTACCGATCGGCTCATTGATGTCAATGTCTTGAGTAATCAGTTCAGCTGCTGTGATGGTTTGCTCCTCAATCCTGACATTTGGTCACATGATAGAGATCATTTCACAGACAGAAGATACACGTCGCTCAATGAGATGATTCCTCAAAACATATCACATAAGGATGAGAATCGCTTACCCTTCCTCTAAACACTCCTGTTTCTCACGGCCATCAATCTCAATTTCAATCATCTCCTCTGTCTCACTTTTTGACATCCCTACAACTCCTTGTCCAACTATGAAGCAAAAAAACGATAATTAAAAAAAAAAAAAGGACAAAATATTTTTGCAACTAATTTAATCACAAGAAAGTGTGCAATTATCAGTAACACTTTACAATGTGGCCTCATTTAAATTAATGCATTAGCTAACATAAACTAACAAACATTAGATTTTTTAGTGTTTATTATTTGTTAAAGTTAAAGTAGTTCATAAAATGACTATTGTTCCTTTTTGTTCATGTTAGTTAACACATGTATAAGCAAACATTGAACATTAGCAATAACTAAGATTAATAAATGCTTTAGAAGTATTGATCATTGCTAGTTTATGGTAACTAAATGTAACAAATAAAACCTTATTGTAAAGTGTTACCAAATTCTCTCATACTTATGTTATAAATAAACTTATTTATTTTACATTATTTCTAACATTTTAATGAACAGTTAAGTTATAGAAAACATCTAAATCTGGTCAGATTGACGCACTCAGGCTGTCAAAGAAGTCTCTGAAGTCTCATAAACTCTAACGCAACGCCGAGGCTTTGCTCGAGTACAGGCCCACCATGACGTTTTCTCTACATTAGCACTCTTATTAAACACAAGAGACGCACCTATTTATTAAATATGCCATTCGTTTGGTCTATCCATTTATTATTTTAGTGTGTAGATTTAAACGCAATATTATATTAATATACTTTCCACCAGCGACTGGGTGGGAAGACGACGCGCGAATCCATACAAACGCAGTTGCCATGTTGGAATGCTTTTGGGTTTCGTAATATAACCGCAGAATTGGGCGTAAAAGACGACTTTTTAAAACTTCTGAAACTTTCAGGGGTAGCTACACATCAAGACTTTTGATTCTGGAAAGTTAAAACGGAAATGGAAGAAACGGAAACAAAACAAGAGAAGGGCAGATGTAAAAGCAGCCGGAAATCCTGGCCGAAGTCACGGCGGCTGACAGACTTCCGAAAACAGCCGTGCGACTGAAGAAACGAACGGAAACATCACGGCGTTTAATTATGCGGTTCGTGCGGAATATAATGTCTACGGCAGGTACGATCATGGATGGAATGTGTATGTATACCTGGCCTCTTTGTTAGCTGATTAGCTTATGCTGACGAAAGACAGAGAGACACGCCTGGCTGAACTGAAAATCTTCTCACGCGAACAGCTCGCGCTAACTTTTACCAAAACTCGCTCGTCGGTTTTTTTTTTTCACGACCGAGTTATAAACGTCAACAATATCTCTCGATAAAACAGATATGTTTTAAATTGCATAATAAAATGTACTGATATCTTTACCTACTGTCTGTCGGATGTGAGAGGGCTGGGTTATTGTCAGTCCTGTTAGCACTCCAGCTAGCTCTGTTTCCCTTAAGATGCTAACAGTTAGCTCGCGCAGAAAGCGGGAAAACTGACACGCTTATAACCTCACACACTTGTAACATTCCTATTTCTGTCCGCGTTTATCTCAGATAAATTAGTATCGCGGCCCAACGTACCTCTTTATCCCGTTCAGTAAGTGCTGTGTTGGAGTTTTTTCGGACTAAAGCTGTGTGTCAAGGGCTATAGTTTAGTGTGTGTGCTAATAAGTTGAGCGAATGTTCATGCTGGTTTTTGGTCAACATTGCATTGGGGGCGGGGATGAGCAGGAGGCCTTGCTTGCCCACTGACAGCAACATGTACACCCCACTCTGTGCAGTTTTTCAACAATATATCATATATATATATATATATATATATATATAGATGGTTATTTGTGCTAAATAGCATCCAGCAGCAGATTCAGAAGGTGTTGACTTTCTCAGTGTCCGAAGTGTGAAATTCGACGCATAGTTATTATTAGATATGCATTTACATAAGTAGCCTATTTATTTAGTTTATATATATATATATATATATATATATATATAGCATATATATAAGCCTCCTGTTTACTCCATATGTAGCATATAGTAGCCTCCTTTTTATATGTATTTATTCTTAAACCTACCATTTTTCTGTCTATCCTCTTGCGTTATGTTCTTGAGGGCTCCTGAAAACCAAATTCCTAGTGTGTTTGTGCATACTTGGTGAATAATGCACATTTTATTCTAAAGAGTGTTTTGAATTCTTACAAGCTGATTAACACTACAGTCCTTTGACACTTCAAGTAAATATTTCCAGCATAGACATTACATTGTATGTTTAAAGAAATGTCTCATTCTATTCAAAAAAATTGTTTTGAACGAGACTTTTGTCAATTTGTGTTGAAACCAATGATTAAATAAACAACTTGGAAAACTGATTTGTGCATTTCTTTATTTAACAGTAAAAAAATGTATGCTACAGTGAAGTAATTTGTTCTGTGTAAAAAAGAGGAATAGGTATTGCAGTGAATTTTGCATTTGCTTCATTTTACATAACAAAATGTAACAAGACCAAACAAAATCTAGCTTTTGGAGACATTGTTCGTTCATTTGAGCCACAAATCCACTAAACCAAACAGTAAAAAAAAAAGCTCAAACACATTGTTCACATAGTTCACTGTCTGAAGATGTTAAAGGGATGGGAGAGGCAGTGTAGTGTTCTCTGTGGTGGATTGTTCAGTTATCACTATGCATGTGTAGTGAAAAGTGTTTAATTAGTTAAGTCTGCTTCTGTTTATTAAAAGAGAAGTGTGCAGAGCTGGGGGTTTGTCCATACAGTGGAAGTCAGTCAGTTCTTCAAAACGTCATACAGGTTTTTGAATGACATGACAATAAGCTGTTTTTTTTTTCTCTCTCTCTCTTTCGCTCTCATTATCATCAGACAACTGATGACACTTATTGAAACATGAAAAAGCAAAGTGACTGATTAAAATTTGACTGAACATTGATTGGATGATTAATAGACTTTAGAGACATCCTGAGACAAATCAAGCTTGTTTCCGCTCAAATCAAGTGGACCATCACATTTGTAGTTGAGCCTTTATGATCAGTGACTTGGTGATTGAAACCATTGCCTCCAACCTGCATAGGACAAATCTAATATGAAATAGTGCAACGTGTACAGTATATAAACACTAGTCGAAGTCAAACTAATATGAGACAATTACAATAATGCACAGTGTCCAAAATAAATGAACACACTTAAATAAAAAAATCCAACAAAAAAAAAAAAAAAAAATCCAACCAAAAAAAAAAAAAAATCTTTAGGTCCGTTCAGCTGTAATCAGACCTCACCACGAGAGGGTGTGTTTTCTGCTCTTGTAGCCCATAAGAGCAAACCAGAGATATAGAGGCGTATTTGATGTAATATTTCATTCTCTAGGCTTTGACGTCACTTTAATTCACTTCTGTCAGCATGGTGCTGTCCAAAATGTGCACACATTTCAAAGCACAAAGGATTGTGTATGTTTGTAGTATCTCGGCTGAGGAGAGAGATGAACATTGAGATGAAGACCAGCCATTATTATAAACAAAAGCCTCTACAGTGCCATTACTGTACCATTTGACTAGTGAGCTACATTAGCAAACTTAGACTTACATCTGTTGGGGGGTTACAGCTGGTCTTTGTTCTCCTGAAAAGTGAAGAGAAATAACTTTTTCAAATGGTCTGTTATGTATTATTTGTATAGGTTAGAGTTCATTCAAAAGTACTGTGAAAGACTTACCTTTGTTTTGTCTCTCCTTTACTCTCTGTTGGTAAATGCAAGACTTGTGTAAGTAGATGAAGACGAGACACAGTTCATAAACAGGTATAGTAAGTATCCCAACAGCCCATAAATGGTTTTGAATGAAGTAGCACTCACTGCGGCAGCATCGACAGCACCCTCGTCTGCAGCACAGACAGATGGCCACACAGCACGAGAGAAGCAACAGGAACGCTCCCACTTCTAATGCTATAACTATTGTCATGTTGAGCTCAACTGCAACACAGCAGGTCAAACAGATATTCAAATGGGTCACGTGTACTTTTCTATATCTTGAAGTTTAAAAACTATTACATTACAATGTGTTTTTGCTGGGGTAAAAATTATCCCAAACTCCGCTGTTCAAAAAAAAAAAAGTTAAAAAACAAGGTAATATTGTGAAATATGATTACAAATTAAATAAAATGTACATTTTAATTTTAAAATGTTATTTATTCATGTTAATTCTCAGCAACCATTACACCAATCACCAATATTTCAATATGCTGATTTGGTGCTCAAGAATTCTTATTATTACCAATGTTCAAAACCATTTTTGGGGAAACTGATGCATTGTTTTCAGGATTCTTCTGTTTCAGGGTAAATAGATCGTTCAAAAGAACAGCATGTATTTGAAACAGCAACCTTTTGCAACATTAGATGTCTTTACTGTCACTTTTGATCAATTTAGTGCATCCTTGCTGAATAAAAGTATTAATTTCTTTGCAAAAAATTCAATACTGACCAAAACTAAAGGTTGTGTAGATGCAAGACATTTCTGAAAAGTACAAGTCTACTTTGTGGTATACAGAAGGGATTTAGGGTTTTCCTGGGTTTTAATTAGCACAGAGAAACTTGAAGGGAAAACAATATTATTTTGAAATTACTATTAATATTTTGGGGGGTCCCTAGTGAAAAATAAATATACCAAAATGTATTTGAAATACATTCATTTTATGCTAAGTATACTACAAATATACATTTACATAATGATGTACTTAATATAAATGCCCTGCAATTGTACTTTTGGTATCCTAAATTGGTATACTTAAAGTCTGCTAAATTAAAAACTAATTTTGTACTTAATGTACAGTTTTAGTTATCCAGAAAGTGCTGAGGTCCAACTAAAGATATACTTAAGTATATTTGATTGTGCTAAAGTGGAGCTATTGCAAGTATACTTTAGGTACACTTTAAATATCTTGAATAAGACAGTGATCAGACTATCCTAACTAATGGTGCAATTAAAACACATTTTAGGCTTAATATTAAGAAATGTTCATTGTTCAATAAAGAAGTGCTCCAAATAAAGTTTAATTATAATATTCATTTCAGCAAATCTCAAGCGATATGTCAGTAAATATGTTAATGGATTTGTAGTATGTATGAAATAGATTTTTTCACTAGAGTCACTAGACCCCCAAACAAAAATAGTATAGTCTACATCAACAGAATATAAGGATTTTTCTGCTACTGTACTTTTAAGACTTGGTGATGTAAATGCCCTCTTTGTACATTTTACTCTTTTAACAATATTTTAAAAGATCAAGTAAAATGTATTTCTCAATATGTGTGCCCTTTAAATTACCAATTTGTACTTAACTTACATTCAGTTATCTTCATATGCTGGCCTGCACAGCTTTTGGGTGCCCCCACTCCATTGGAGGCCTCACATCGATACTGACCCTCATCAGATTTTGATACCATCTTGAATTTCTGCTCAAAAGCAAAGGAAAGAAACAGTATATAAATCACACATACCATGAATGCTTTAAAGACAAACTATAGGCAGTGTTTGTTAGCCGTCAAGGGAAAAGGCCATGAGATGGAAAGAGATTACAGCATTACACCAACCAGAGTCCCTGTTTTGGGGTCCAGGGTGTAGTTGATTTCAGGGGGCTTGCCAGTGTTAAGTGGTTTGTTGTCTTTGTACCAGCTGTAGGTGGCAGCAGGAACGCTGATTTTGTCTTTACAGTGCAGCTCCGCAGAAAATCCTTTCATGACTGTTTCTGGGACCTCGCATGACGGCGCATGTGGCGGCACTGTCCATGTAAGACAGATCATACTGCTCATTGATAAAAAGGTTATGTTTGTGAATACACTCTTAAAAATAAAGGTAAGGTTATGTTTGTGAATACACTCTTAAAAATAAAGGTTCTTCAGACTTAGAAAAAAACTGTTATTTTAAGAACTGTTTATTAAAAGCTTATTCGGGGAACCAAAAATAGTTGTTCTATGGCAATGCTGTGAAAACGCTTTTTTGGAATCTTTATTTTTAAGAGTGTATTATCATTAACTGCACATGTAAATAATGAAAATAAGAGTACAAGATTGAATAATTAAAAAAAAGTTCCCACCAAGCACATTGAGGGTGACGGTGACCTCCCCCAGCTTGATTTTGTCTTGGCGGGCTGTGACTTCACAATGATACACTCCTGAGTCTTTCTGTGTAACACCACGGAGGGTCATTGTCGCCCCATAGATGGACGCACGGCCCTTAAATGAACCTGGTAATGGTGAGAGTAAGTCAGAACATTCTGAAGAAAAAATATATGTGAATGAAAGTACTGCAGAACATGTTCACTGAAACACACATTAAGTATCAGTCACATTTACCATTGTTTGGCAAAGTATTGTGGGCAAAATCCAGTCATTTCAATAGGAATCTTTGCAACAGATTTTGCAATGGGTTTAGCATTGAACAAAAAAAGCTGCTTGGTTTTAAAGTGACTTCTGTGTGAGCTATGCTTCAAACATCATCACTACACTATTGGTGATGGACCTATTTTGCTCGTACAATCTTGCCGAAATTTTGCTGATGTGACCGCAGCACCGTGCCAAACAGAATGTTATTTGATGCCACAAGTGGTGTGAATGACACACTTTCCCTTTTAAACGATTTCATAAAATATCTCAACTAAAGCCATATACAAATAAGAGAGATATAAGTAAATTCTTGGAATGGGCAAAACAACAACCCACCTGTAAAATCGCCATCAAAATAAACATATGAAACATCTTTGCCTCTCTTCTTCCACTCAACACGTGGGTTTGTTTCTTTCTCTGTCCTGAACTCACAGGAAAGGACAGCATCTTTTAGAAAGAACAGATAAAGTGTCATCAATATGGTCTGAAAAAAGCTTTTAAACACGTCCAGATGATTATCTGAAGACTAAGGAACTCACTTGTGTTTTCATGTACTTCCACTTTTGCTTTGCTTGTCGTCACAGTAACAGGATCTGAGCTAGGAACTGGAGGAGAGAAAAGATACAAACACTTTAATGTTGTAACACTCCCACAGCATTTTTATAACAGCAGACTTTTAACATTTTTTTTAATCCACTTACAATGAAAGACTATGAGAATCATTATATGTTTGCCCCATACATTTTTGTTTTTACTGCAGATGAATTGAAATTCTGCCACTTAAAAATAAAGGTTATTTATTGGCATTGATGGTTCCATGAAGAACCTTTAAAATCCATAAAATGTTCTTTATAGTGGAAAAATTTCATTATATTATTTATTAACTGTTCTTCACACTAAGAAAAAAATGGTTCTTTTAAGAACTGATCACTGAAAGGTTCTCTGGGAACCAAAAATATTTCTTGCTGTGAAATTTTTGTGTATTTTTAGGAGTGATGCACCTTTTTTGCACAAAACGATCCTAATTTTTAGAGTAAAAGGGCTAAAAATGCTACTGTAAAAACCTGTTCATTGTTTAACGGGATGCGTTGCCTTAGCTGACTATATGGAGAAAAACGTTTTCATAGAATTCATTTAATTTCATATCATTTTACAGTAAAATTTTTGGAAGTTAAAACAAGTCGTAATAGTGGGGAAAACATCAATTGATATAACCAGAATGTTTTCTATTCGCCACCTGTCTTTAAGGCAGTTGTCAGTAATATTATAAAGATAAAAAGCTGATTTTTATTTGGTATATTAATATTATTTCAGTTAATGAAGTGTGTTTTTACTGTAAATTTAAATTTAATCTATAAAACTTAAAATGTTGCTTCTGTATTTTAATAATAGTTCTAGCAACCTGTTAGTAATAGTAAAATGTACTAATTTTTTAAAAGTGTAATCACAAACATTCCTTTAAATGAGATTTCTGTATTACATTATACTTTACAATAAGGTTCCTTTTTTTACTTTAACAACATAAACTAACAAAAATGTACTTCTAAAGCATGTATTAGTTATTGTAAACAGCATTTACTAGTACATTATTAAAAACAAAGGTTTTATCTGTTAATATTACTTAATGGACCTGAGCTAACATGAACTAACAATGAACAGTTATTAATTAACGTCAACAAAGATGAATAAATACTGTAACAAATGTATTGCTCATTGTTATAGTTAGTTAATGCATTAACTGTTAATTAATGGGACCAAATTGGAAAGTGTTACAAGTTTTCTATATTATGCCCATGAGAAATACATTCTTTTTTTTTTTTTTTTTTTATGTTTAATTAAATAATAGGAATATAGTGAAGAGAAGTTAAAACACCCCAAAGTTTTCCCTCAAATGTGAAACCTCATAACACTCACTCCCGGCTCTGGTGGTGCCAGGAACAGGGATGTGTAGGAATTTATGTAATGGATGGATGTTCTGACAAAGTCTGGCTGTGGATAGTGGGGGGTGGCAGACCAAACCAGGCCTGATAACCTCCACACACACTAAAAACATGTGCTTCTGGGGAAAGTGAGGGAAAATACTTTCCTTTTATCTGTGTAGCTCCCTTTCTATAGCCCAATGGATGTGTGTACAGTAGAAAAGAACTGATTTTCATATGAGACGAGAGAGAGAAAGGTGTGGAGGGTCGTTTTACCCAGAGATACAAAGACGTACTGTGCTGCTGTAACTTAAAACCCCTTCAGCTGGAAGAGGACTAGAGTTAAAATCACAGCCCACCCCATTGGGTATTTAACAACCCTAACTAGTCTGAAAGTTATCAGAATAAAGACAATCAATGTTGTGAAAGTCAACGTTAACCTAACATCTTATAGCTTCATTTATCATTCTTTTAATGATGAATTCTATGTTACATAATTTGTAAAACATCGAGCTCTAGACTGGGTGGGATCATGCATTTCTCATGGCATGCCGGGTAACCATAATCTCCATGATAATGACCAATACACAAGGAGTCAGTCAAAGGGCATCAGCGACATGAAAGGGTCCCTGCCACATCACAGTGAAGTTCAGATCTGGACAGCTTCTTCACAGATATTTTATCACCTTCAGGATCTCATGTGTTCAAATGCTGTTTAAGAAGTTTGTGTAAACACAGTGTCTTACAAGACCCCCCACCCATTCTATCCAGACCCTCAAAGCATCCATCTCTCTTTGAAAAAGTTGGGTTTTCATGTTCCATAGACATAATGTTACACTTTATAATACATCTCCTAAAACTAACCATCACAATAAAAGTTATGCATTTTTATTTGTGAGGGGAAAACAACTTAGTATGATTTATAAGCTGTTTTCCTCAGGGACAAAAATGTCCCCAAGGACAAGGATTTTGGACATTGCCGTCTTTTTAGAGACATTTTGTCTCTATAATGTGTTTACCTGAATCACACACACACACACACACACACACACACACACACACACACAACAATCAAATCATTCACAAACTGGTGGTTTAAAAATCATTCATGTCAAGACACAAATAAAATACATTAAAATAACAAATTAAAAAAATTAAATAAATAATCAGAAATGCATAAAATATTATTATAATCCAATAATGTTATATCCAGTTTAGCAGCCAATTCTATTCACAAGTCTGACACTAAATAAAAATGTCGAGAAGAAAGAAAATACCTCATTCATTCATTCATTCATTCATTCATTCATTCATTCATTCATTCATTCATTCATTCACTCATTCAAGAAATAAAATAAAATTAGTCGATATAATTATTAACATGGCTAAATGCATTCAAATTATTAATGAAAGGTATTATCTGCATTTTCCAACTCACCCCTCAGAGTTCCCACCATTTCAGTTAGAATCAAACATTTCAACAACAACAAAATCTTTCTTTTAAAACGTTCAAAACACGACATAAAGACTAAAGAGCATCAGATATTGAGAAGTACGAACACTATCAATATGACTTACTGTAGAGCAGCATGACGAGGGCGGGAAAGGTAAGCATGTGTGTTGTGCTCATCTTCAGACTGTCCGGCTGGTGCAGGAGCGCGCGGAGAGTCTGATGTGTTTCTCGCTCTTCGGAAGTTCTTCAAGATGGTTTGCGCGCTCTCGTCAGAACGCTGCGCGAGCACGGCGCAGATGCTCTGAGACATGTGTCGCTGCTTTGCATATGAGCGACATATTTAGACTACAACATGAAAAATCTTATTTCTTATCTTTTTTATCGTGTTTTTTTATTTATTTTATTTATAGGTAACCAGTTTCAAAATAGAGACATCGTTTCTTCTGTAAGATACTATAAATTAATAGGCTACATTACTTAAAACTCCTATATCTTTCACTCTAAAAAATGCTGGGTTAAAAACAACCCAAGTTGGGTTGAAAATGGACTCACCCAGCGATTGGGTTGTTTTAACCCAGTAAATGGGTTGTTTTAACCCAGCGGTTGGGTTAAATGTTTGCTTAAAACAACCTAATCGCTGGGTTAAAACAACGCAATCGCTGGGTTAGTCCATTTTCAACCCAACTTGGGTTGTTTTTAACCCAGCATTTTTTAGGATGATTCCCACATTTCTCTATAATTGTATTTACTTTATAGTTATGACAATAATATCATAAAATGAGGTTTTGTGCAATGCACTTTAAAAAAAAAAAAAAAAAAACAGGCTAATTTGTCTATAAAATGTGTGTTTGTTTGTTTGTTTGTTTTAAATCAATAATATGACTGAACCAGTCCTAAACCAGACTGATCAGATTTACAATGGTCATTTTTATGGTATAAGTCCTGCAGTTTAGCTTCATGTTTTATGAGCTTTCTTTCCAAGGAAATGTTTGGCTTAATAGTCTCTAAATAGTTTTAACCCAGCGGTTGGGTTGTTTTAAGCAAACATTTAACCCAACCGCTAGGTTAAAACAACCCATTTACTGGGTTAAAACAACCCAACTTGGGTTGTTTTTAACCCAGCATTTTTTAGAGTGTACAGTTGATGTGTCTGTCATAATTCAGAATCTAGATGTGTGCAATTAAGATAACATGAGAGAGATAATATGTAGCTGCTTTGCGCTGCTGTCTTCATTGGGTTCAGACTGCATGAACAAGGATGCATTGTTCATGCGTGTTTCGTTTGAGACCTCACACTCACTGTGAGGCTTGTATGAAACTTTTGACAGCTGCTTTATCCACAGTATTTCTTTCCTCAGTATGACATGGCATTTTGATATAGCCTTTCAACAGCTGTCCATGTATCAGTTGTTGTGTCAAATCCACACATGAGCATGCTATCCACACACACACATGTGCACAACAGAAATGCACTACTCCACTGTTATTAGTTAAACAAGAAAGAAAGAAAGAAAGAAAGAAAGAAAGAAAGAAAGAAAGAAAGAAAGAAAGAAAGAAAGAAAGAAAGAAAGAAAGAAAGAAAGAAAGAAAGAAAGAAAGAAAGAAAGAAAGAAAGAAGAGAAAGAAAGAAAGAAAGAAAGAGCATCTATCTCTGTAGTGATCTGGTTGGTACTCTGAACTTCAAATCAAAAGTTTACAAGAAAATCAAACAAGATGAGATCTTATAGATAAACATAAGCATGCGATGGCGATAGCTATTGTACTTTTAGACACGTGACAAGACAACGGCTATAAAATGGTCGTAAATGTCTAAGAAGCACTGATTTGATCTCACAGCACTGAGAGAAACACAGGTGAAGAGTCAATACAGACCAGCACTGGTGAGAAACACTGTAGCCTACATATTTCTAAAGGATCAACTTTTCTTTCTTTCTTCCTCTTGCAGTGATTTTGTTTAAAAATAATTGTTTGGTTTTGTTTCGAATAAAGGGTGTTAATCTGTAATGTTATCCCGATCTAACCCTGTAATGCTGTTGGTGTAATTTATGTATTTCTGATTCAGTGATGTTAACTTAAAGGTACACTATGTAACTTTTTTGTTCAAAATGAACACAATTTAAATAATCAGTGAATACATCATACATTTTCTTCCAAAACAGACCTATAGCGGATGGTAAACTGCGTACATAAGTCACTCGTGTGCGTGTCTTGTCATCTGTAAGTGCATGGAGAAAAGTTTCTCCCATTACTTTGAGGCATGTACCCTATAGTGCTGGAGGTTAGCTGTCACAACGAGCGAGAAAGGTTGAAATACGCTAATCTCGAACCTCCACGGAATAACCCGTTTAAAAACACACACACACACACACACACACACACACACACACACACACACACACACACACACACACACACACACACACACACACACACACACACAGACAGAGGAGAGGCTGCTAAGGAATTTGAAATGTTGTAAAAGCAAGTAGCCTAATAAAGATGAGTCAGGTATTATATTGAACATATAAATTGCCATGTAGCTCCCTTACGAAAAAAAACATGGTTTTATTGTAGTAAAAGTGTAGTAACCATGGTTTTTTGGCTAATTGATTACCACAAATACCATGTTACACCATTGTACCACAAATACCATGGTTAAACTATGGTTATAGTGGCAAAACCATGGTTAATTTGTGGTTACCATGGTTTAACTACAATAACCATGTTTTTTTGGTTTTATTTGTAGGTTCATTTCATGGTTCATGTTTGTGAGGGGCTCTCTAACAGAGTTCATTGTAAAGTGCTATTTATTGTGAAGGGTCATTTCATCATGGGTTGTTGTTGTAGAGCTGTGAATTTATGTTTAAGGAAGTTGCCTAATGGGTATACAGGCCTAGCAGTAACGTCTTCAGCTGTTTAAGATCCTTTATATCTAAACTGGTTATATCTTACTCTATTAGTGAATGATTTAGGAGTAGTAGGATAATCTCTCTCTTTTTAATTACAAGAAAGAACCATATTCATCCGCACAGTCAGGCAGAGCCATAGCACAACAAAAACAATGTTCCTCTGCAGTTTTGTTTTTCACCAATAGAGTACATAATTAAATCAGTTCATTTAAATATCATTTTCTCTGTGTAGTGCAATCCTGTTTAATGAATAATAATTTTATGAATTCTAATCTTGCGATTAAATCTTACTTAAAAGTGAAAACTAAAACAATAGTTTGGTTTATGTTGTTTTTAATTCATCTCTTTGCAGAAAGCAACTCAATCAAGATGAGAAAATTACTTTTGCTGGTTCTCATCTTAACAGGTATGATCTGTGCTCTACACCATTATTCAAATATACCGTTAATATTAACAGTGCTAGTTTAATAATTAACCGCTTGTCCTAGTTTTGTACTCTTGGCCATTTAATGCAGCTTACTGTAAACACTGTAATCAGTGATTTTTTTAAATTATTTTTTTATTGGCTTATTCATTTTAAATATTGCTCTTTTGACAGTGGATTGGTGCCATAGTGCACTGCACCCATATTGTTATTTTTATTGATTTATTTTCAAAACTTGGGGTTTGTACTAACTTTGACCTCTAAAAACACTGCTGATTTATAATCATGCAAAATCATTTTCTTTTTGAAGTGGTCATTATTGATGAAAGCTTAGAATATCTAACAAGCTAAATGTTAAATAAATCTTAAAAGTGTTTTAATTGTTACTGATTAACATTATTTCTCTCTGATCACAACTCTGTAGCTTCTGCCAGTCCATCAGTTCATGATGAAAAACCTTTTGATCATGTGGTAAAGGTGGATGTTTTGACAGTGGTTAAAAAAGAACCAATAGTACAGCACACGGAAGCAGAACAAGGTCCGCTGACGCAGGATGGGCCTGTTGCAGATGTGGTGGAGCCTGATTCAGTGTTGCTGGAGCCAGAGAGAAGTGAGGAACACAGAATAACAGAAGAGACATCCGTGATAGTGGAGATACCTGTGCTAGAGGCAGATTATCTGACTGAAGACATGCCAGAGACAGAATTAGAGCCTGAGCCAGAAATAGTTGACATTCAGATGAACAGAAACAACATACCTGTGGAGGAACCTGCAGTAGAGTTAGAGTCTGTAGCTGAGATGGAATATGAAAAAGAAGAAAATGTATTAGAGGAGCCTACACTCGAGGGTGACTTTATTGTGGATGAAGACCCTGAAGAAGTAATGGAACCAGTGAGGGAGCGAAGAATGGCATTACAGACTGGTAAGCCACCTCAGATGAGGTGATAGTACCTGATGATGTTGTAGTCAATGTATGCTTTTTCCTGTGAGCTTTTTGTTTTTCTACTCACTTTTTGCATAGTAAAATAAAACCTGTAGTCGTAGTTTGCCTTATTTAGCCGAATCATTTTGTTAGACAGATACCTTAACCAAGTTTAGTGTTTTGTTCTTCCCTTATATTTTATATATTCCTCAAATTTTATATTGTATAAATCCCTGAAGCAGAACAAGACCCTCTGATGCAGGATGAGCCTGTTGCAGATGTGGTGGAGCCTGATTCAGTGTTGCTGGAGCCAGAGAGAAGTGAGGAACACAGAATAACAGAAGAGACGTCAGTGATAGTGAAGGAACCTGTGCTAGAGGCAGATTATCTGACTGAAGACATGCCAGAGACAGAACTAGAGCCTGAGCCGGAAATAGTTGCCAACAGAAACAACACACCTGTGGAGGAACCTGCAGCTGAGATGAAGATGGAGGTGGAATCTGAAAAAAAAGAACATTTACACCAGCCTGCACTTGAGGGTGACTATATCGTGAATGAAGATCCGGAAGAAGTAATGGAACCAGTAGGGGGACCAAGATTAACATTACAGACTGGTAAGCCACCTCAGATCTTCTGATAATAGCATACTTGCCCAAATGCTTTCGATTCTGCAGATTCACAGTCACTGTTGCCTTTACAAAGCAGGTGTAAAATTTAAAACTATATTGAATTGCAATGTGGTGATATGTCCACAGGGAGGTGGTCTTGTAGAGGAGTTGTTATACAAGGCAAGTGTTACCAGTTCTTCAGAAGGAACCTTGATGCCAACACTGCTGAGGTAATAATGAATTCACTTCATTTTCACATTATTTAGAGAAATATGGTTCTGGCAGCCAAAGTTAATGTAAATCAAATTCAAATCAAATGTAAATCAATTTTTTTTTTTGTTGATGAAAAGGTGTGTATATATAATAAAAAGAATAAAAATAATATATTTGAAGACTTTGAAGACCAATGCAAAAGCCTCTAAAAGCCACTTAGGTCGAAAATTAGATAACGATACTGAGTGAATGCTCTCTGCACATAGTATACGTTCATAACATACTTTCACTTCAAACCCTATAAATACCAGCCTCAGCCCATTCAGAAGTACCAGTATTAGGTAGAAACCATAGAAGCCTGACAAAAATGTTTAGTAATCAACATGTATTATTTGCTGAAAAAAAAAACATATCTGGTTAGTTGCCATAAAAATAAAACATCTATAAAGATAGATGGATGGATGGATGGATGGATGGATGGATGGATGGATGGATGGATGGATGGATGGATGGATGGATGGATGGATGGATGGATGGATGGATGGATGGATGGATGGATGGATGGATGGATGGATGGATGGATGGATGGATGGATAGATTGATTGATGTTTTGTTTTTTTTATTTCCACTGACTGTTTCTTAGTTACAATGTCAAAAAATCTGCCCTAATGGCCACCTGGCCTCTGTGACAAGCAGCTACATTCGCGACAGAATGGGCAAGCTAATGGACCTGTATGGCGGCCGCACTCGAGCATGGCTTGGAGGATGGAGAGAGCTTGGTGTATGTTCATTTGTTGTGCAGCGTTTCACTTTTTCACACGATTTAATCATTTCTCCTACATATCCGTCCCACTAGTATGTCACTTTCCTGTTTTGACAGACGAGTAATTTCAGATGGTTGGATGGAGCGCAGTGGAGCTATAATGACTGGGATTTTGGAGAGCCCAATAATGCTGGTGGGATGGAGAATTGTGTAGAGATACTGAGTAAGTTTTGCTGCCGAACAACAATGAGCAAAAATCAAAAATGTTGCACTCATCACAAAGTGTTAAGTAAATGTTATAACTCATATTTCTCTTATAGATATGCCTTCCTCTTTTTATGATCTGTTTTATTAGATTAACAAAGCTTTGTTTTTTGTTTTATTTACAGGTTATCTGACGTTCAATGATGTACCATGCGAAATACTCAAACCGTTCATCTGTTCCTGTCCACTTTAGACAACCAGGAGGTTAACCTAACCTGCTACAGTGACTTTTATGAAGAAAGTGGAAATAATAATAATAATTATTATTATTATTGCAATTTTAAAAAGTAATTTATAAGGGTTATTCCATAATCAACTTTTTTTTTTTTTACATTTGCCATGGTTTTCAATAATAATAATAATAATAAACATAAATTTGTATATGCCACAACTGATTCATTTGTTAATATAGCATTAAATTGTTGTTCACTTGCTAAAACCATCCTGTTGAACACTTCTATTTTATGTTTGATGTAAAATGGTATTAAATAAAAGTTACTTTTATTATGGTCTTTTATTGTATTTTATTACTGTATCTACGCCTGTAATTTCCATGCCAATAGTTGACTCATTTAGCTGTTAACTGAAAGGACACTCAATGTTAAATCCTCACAGAGCTTTTCGCTAAAGCTTCACAGAGGCTTTAGCCAGGCGCTTGTACGCTAATAGCTCTCATCACCATGAGCCTACCATGCAGGCTGTTTTCCATCCCATCATCTGTCCAGGAATGCCAGGATTCCCATCTTTCTATGCATCATCTATGGGATATAGAGAGAGCCACTTGGTCTGACAGATGCATTTGTTGTGAAGCCAGTGGTGGAGCCTGGGACAATCATAATGTAAAAAATTTGGAAGCCTAAGTGCATGAAGTTCTAAAGGTAAAGTGTGTGATTTCTGTGCCACTAGCATCACCAAACAGATTTGCTAAATAACTCGACTTTACATTAAAAATAAAAATAGTGAGTCAAGAAGACATCAGTGGTTATTATCAGCTTGTTCATATGACAACATGAAGCTGAATCACATTATGCTTTTTATAAGTAGGATTGTATAAGTATTAATGAATTAAGTGTTTGTTTGTTTTTAAGTAACACAGTAATGACCAAATGTCATACCTGGCCTAGAAAAATTGACATCACCATTTATTCAAATATTATTAAACATTTGTTAAATTATTTGTAAGTATATAGTGTAGTTGTGCATTGAGCCAATAGTTTTTTGTTGTTTTTTTTTTGTGAAAGCAATGAAACGTGCCAAATTGTGCAGACAAAATGTCTGACCAGGCCGTCATACAAAGAAATGATGAACACATGCAAAAACAAGAGAGAACCAACAAAAATTAGTAACTGATTATGTTGTAGCCAATGTATCCTATGAGCTTTTTGGGTTTTTAATGCACTTTTTGCATAGCAAAATAAAACCTGTAGCTGTAGTTTGCCTTGTTTAGTGTTTTTTCTTCCCTTATATTTGATATATTCCTCATATTTTGTTGACGTAATCAAACTTGTAGGGTCATTAAAAACAAATATCACTTTTGATATTTGAAATTTTAACAAGAAAATGAACTTTAGTACAGATATGCTTAGTTCCCACCACTTAAGGATTATGGCCATACCGTGGATGCTGAGGCTCAGGTGCTGAGAATCTTTAAAGCCAAAGATTTTCCAGAATGGTTCATATAGATATTATTATCAGAATATCTAAAGATTAACACCCTCTCTCTCACTTTGTCCAACATTCACTCTGGGATGTGGGGTTAAAGCTTACTTTGGCATGCGCAATACACAATACATTGTTCTTCGTGGCTGAGTCAGTTTTCCATTTTACCTCAGCAGCTGTGTTTTCGCTACTGGGTGTCAGTGAAGGATTTGCAGTGACTAAAGCAAAACCACTCCAGCCATTTCAGTCAGAAATTAATACTCGTCATCTGGCCTCTTGCTACCCTTATAGCCAAATATATACATGCTTTAGAGAAATGTTGTTTCATAACCAAAAACTACCTTATTGTACTAATGGTGAGAAAGCCATAATATTTTTGTATTCGCTTCAGATGGTACAGATGTTTCAACCCTGATACAACAATGCTGAGTTAACCACTTGATATTATCACTCAAATGATCGAAACATTGCTGTTTTATTTTACAAATAAAGGGAATAGTTAAACAGTGTGCGGATTTTCCTTATTTTCATATCTTTCGTTTTGATCCTACACCTGTTGGAGATCATTCGGATGTACATACTTTTTAACTTTTTTATTGAACGGTGTGAACACTCTGTCATATTAATATTGATGCCATTTTATAAATGGTTTTAGGCACACCACAAACACCCCCTTACCCATGGTAAAATCCCAAACTTTATTACTTTAGTATTTCAGACATCATCATATTTTCTATGTCAGTCTGGTCTCAGGATATTTTTGAAGTCTGATTTCATGCCGGCTATTAAAACGGACCTTTAGGTCGTCCTCCTCTTTCAGACAGTAAAATGTTTGTCATCCTTTATTTACCATTTGCGCTTGTACAGGTTATTGGACCCCAGCTTCAGCTTCCAAGATCCCACACGCAGTATATCTGCCAGAGCCATGCACAGGCTGTGAGTAAAGGGATATACCTTCCTGGATGATAAGAAAATTAATAGAAACTGGCTCCCAATGAAGTCAACATGTGGGCAAACACAGTTTTCCACCCTCCGGCTACATATCTGTCTGTTTTCCACAAACTCGGGAACCAGTGAGAGGGATCAGTGATCCCTGAGGAAAGGATTGTACTCAGAGCTGTGGAATTAAATGGCTTTGACACAGCATGCAACTCTCTCTCTCGCTCTCTCTCTCTCTCTCTCTCTCTCTCTCGCTCTCTCTCTTAAATAACTGCACATTTAAAACAGTGCTTCCATGGGAGGAGCAGAGGGATGATGCTACTTTATAAAAGTATATTTGCAGAGTCAAGCATCAGGTCTGTTTTTGTGTCTCTAAGTGTTTGTGACAGTAAGTATGATTTAATTTGCTGTTTGTTACTGAGTTTAGGGTTAAATTTATTTCCAATGGAATTTTGCTTGTTTTTGGGTGCTATTCAATTCAACAACTATTCTAAATGCACTGTATATGGAAGCACTGGAGAAAGGCTTAGAGTCAAGGCATTTTGCTGGTAAGGAGAAAGTTTTATTGAGAATTAAAAATGTGAATCTTCCAACATGATAGCAGTACTGAGCGTGAAGACATTTGGACTTGATTCCATAATGGACACAGAAGGAGGGCCAGGTCTAAATGTGCAGAAAAAAGGAATCGTGAAGCAACCAGACCCTGTCAAACCACCACCAAACAACACAGAGGAAGGTAAATAAGTAGACAATTGAGATATGGGAGCAATATGACAGTGCTCCAAAATTCTGTGAATAAAAACATATTAAATTTATCTATTATGTAACATATTTGCTTTTTATTTCTATTATGGTATACACTGATCAGGCATAACATTATGACCACCTTCCTAATATTGTGTTGGTCCCCATTTTGCTGCCAAAACAGCCCTGACTCGTTGAGGCATGGACTCCACTAGACCCCTGAAGTTGTGCTGAGGTATCTGGCACTAAGATGTTAGCAGCAGATCCTTTAAGTCCTGTAAGTTGAGAGGTGGGGCCTCGATGGATCGGACATCCTACAGATGCTCGATTGGATTGAGATCTGGAAAATTTGGAGGCCAAGTCAAGATCTCAAACTCACTGTTGTGCTCCTCAGACCATTCCTGAACCATTTTTGCTTTGTGGCAGGGCGCATTATCCTGCTGAAAGAGACCATAGCCACCAGGGAATACAGTTTCCATGAAAGGGTGTACATGGTCTGCAACATCAACATCCACATGGATGGCAGGACCCAAGGTTTCCCAGAACATTTCCCAAAGCATCACAATGCCTCCGCCGGCTTGCCTTCTTCCCATAGTGCATCCTGGTGTCATGTGTTCCCCAGATAAGCGATGCACACACACCAGGCCATCCACGTGATGTAAAAGAAAACGTGATTCATCAGACCAGGCCACCTTCTTCCATTTCTCTGTGGTTCAGTTCTGATGCTCACATGCCCACTGTTGGCGCTTTTGGCGGTGGACAGGGGTCAGCATGGTCACCCTGACTGGTCTGTGGCTATGCAGCCTCATTCACAACAAACTGCGATGCACTGTGTATTCTGACACCTTTCTATCAGAACCAGCATTAACTTCTTGAACAATCTGAGCTACAGTATAGCGTGGTCTGTTTGATCGGACCACACAGGCCAGCCTTTGCTCCCCACGCATCAGTGAGCCTTGGCCGCCCATGACCCTGTCTCCAGTTCACCACTGTTCCTTCCTTGGATCACTTTTGATAGATACTGACCACTGCAGACCGGGAACACCCCACAAGAGCTGCAGTTTTGGAGATGCTCTGACCCTATCGTCTAGCCATCACAACTTGGCCCTTGTCAAACTCGTTTAAATCCTTACGCTTGCCCATTTTTCCTGCTTCTAACACATCAACTTTGAGGACAAAATGTCCACTCGCAGCCTAATATATCCCACCCACTAACAGGAGCCGTGATGAAGACATAATCAGTGTTATTCACTTCACCTGTCAGCGGTCATAATGTTATGCCTGATCGGTGTATATAGCAGGACTAATAAAACCTTTACTTTTTTAGATAAAAATAACAACAAAAATATTAATACCAAACAGGATTTGTAGATCTGAGACTTGCACTCACTTTTTTGCGTTTAAAAGATGTCTAATAGCCGTCCAAAGCCCTGACGTCTAGGCAAAAACAAGGCAAAACTTGGGCTGTCAGTGAAAATGTAATAGACGTTTAACCAAAGAAATTAAACCAAACACCTAGCAATCACTTTTGATTTTGCTTAGATGATGGAATATCATACATCTCACAAGTTATTTTGTCAAAATCAATATTCAAGGTTATTTTGGCTAGAAGTGGGTTAAGTGGGATAGCCAGGTTAACCGAGACGCTGAAATGATGGCTATTGCTTGCTGGGATGAACCTAACCATCACTGGGGCAAAAGCAGATTGTACAAAAACGTACACAAATGAGATCACACAAATTAATTTTTTTTTTTTTTTTTTTTTTTAATCCTCCCTCACTTTCAGAGGATCTGGAGGGTAAAGACATGCAGAAGGAGGCACTGAACAGGCGCAATGCCTGGGAGCCCAGTGTCTTCTACTCCCTTGGCAATGAGACCTTTTTCTTCACCGGACAGGAGATCAGCATCCGAGAATCCCTGGACTCTTTTGGTGCCGTCATATGGCCAGGTGTAAGAACTGATACTTTTTTTCTTTTTTTTTTTCTTTTTTTTATGTTTTTTGTAGAACACACACAAAAAAACAAAACAAAACAGAACAGCTACACTAAAAAATGCTGGGTTAAAAACAACCCAAGTTGGGTTGAAAATGTACTAACCCAGCAGTTGGGTTAAATGTTTGCTTAAAACAACCGCAACCAATTGCTTTTTAGTGTAGGTCACTATGGGTATCACATTCAGTTACAAGTATCACATACAGTTATGGTGTTCATATACTTTATATCAGGGTTACTATCCCAAAGGTCACAGAAAAGAGAGAAAAAAAGAAAAATCCAGATTATTTTCATTGGACAAATATTTAACATACTGAGATTATCAATATAATACTACTGATATATTGGAAATGTGGGGAAGGAGAAGAAGAGAGAAAAAAAACATCTCAATATGTTCAATCCACACTCCTATACATTAACCATTTTGACCAGAACTTGTAAAATGTATCCATGTTTAATCTTAGAGAAGGTCAGTTGTTCCATATTATACACTCACCTAAAGGATTATTAGGAACACCTGTTCAATTTCTCATGAATGCAATTATCTAATCAACCAATCACATGGCAGTTGCTTCAATGCATTTAGGGGTGTGGTCCTGGTCAAGACAATCTCCTGAACTCCAAACTGAATGTCAGAATGGGAAAGAAAGGTGATTTAAGCAATTTTGAGCGTTGCATGGTTGTTGGTGCCAGACGGGCCGGTCTGAGTATTTCACAATCTGCTCAATTACTGGGATTTTCATGCACAACTATTTCTAGGGTTTACAAAGAATGGTGTGAAAAGGGAAAAACATCCAGTATGCGGCAGTCCTGTGGGCGAAAATGCCTTTTTGATGCTAGAGGTCAGAGGAGAATGGGCCGACTGAAATAACTGCTTGTTACAACCGAGGTATGCAGCAAAGCATTTGTGAAGCCACAACACACACAACCTTGAGGCGGATGGGCTACAACAGCAGAAGACCCCACCGGGTACCACTCATCTCCACTACAAATAGGAAAAAGAGGCTACAATTTGCACAAGCTCACCAAAATTGGACAGTTGAAGACTGGAAAAATGTTGCCTGGTCTGATGTCTGAGTCTCGATTTCTGTTGAGACATTCAGATGGTAGAGTCAGAATTTGGCGTAAACAGAATGAGAACATGGATCCATCATGCCTTGTTACCACTGTGCAGGCTGGTGGTGGTGGTGTAATGGTGTGGGGGATGTTTTCTTGGCACACTTTAGGCCCCTTAGTGCCAATTGGGCATTGTTTAAATGCCACGGCCTACCTGACCATTGTTTCTGACCATGTCCATCCCTTTATGACCACCATGTACCCATTCTCTGATGGCTACTTCCAGCAGGATAATGCACCATGTCACAAAGCTCGAATCATTTTAAATTGGTTTCTTGAACATGACAATGAGTTCACTGTACTAAAATGGCCCCCACAGTCACCAGATCTCAACCCAATAGAGCATCTTTGGGATGTGGTGGAACGGGAGCTTCGTGCCCTGGATGTGCATCCCACAAATCTCCATCAACTACAAGATGCTATCCTATCAATATGGGCCAACATTTCTAAAGAATGCTTTCAGCACCTTGTTGAATCAATGCCACGTAGAATTAAGGCAGTTCTGAAGGCAAAAGGGGGTCAAACACAGTATTAGTATGGTGTTCCTAATAATCCTTTAGGTGAGTGTACATCACAATAGGGAAGATGATTGCAACTTCTGTTTCATGTCGACTTTAACCCAGGGTTTAGAATGCACTGTAATGCAAAATGACAAGATAACCGACCCTGGGTTAACTAGGCCTATTTCAAGTGTGAAAAGCCCTTTGAGTTCTTTTGTGTTGTAAGGCGTAGGTATTTGCTCAGATTGCATGCGTGTGTATGTGTGCACACAGGCTGTGGCTCTCTGTCGGTATTTGGAGAAGAACCGGGAACAGGTTGATATGCTAGATAAAGCTGTGCTGGAACTTGGAGCAGGAACAGGACTGGTGTCCATAGTTGCAAGTTTACTGGGTAGGCCTACGTAAACTAGCCTACATCCTTTTTTCCTTTTTGCACAATGATGTAGGTGAAGTTGAAAGGTCAAATTGATTTGACTTTAAATTACTTATTTGATTTAAATGATTTCATTTACAAGTCTTTACATATTTTCTTGCATCAAGGTGCCTGGGTCACGGCCACAGATCTGCCTGATGTCTTGTCAAATCTGAACTTTAACCTTTCGCGTAACACACGGGGCCGCTGCAGGTACACACCTCAGGTGGCGGCTCTGACCTGGGGTCAGGATGCAAAGCGTAACTTCCCCAGCTCCGTCTACGATTACAACTATGTGCTGTGTGCAGACGTGGTCTACCATCACAACTTCCTGGAAGATCTACTGATCACCATGCAGTACTTCTGCAAGCCAGGAACCACCGTATTATTGGCAAATAAGGTCAGGCTCTGTATTTTTTAACCATGTTAAATTTAAGAGATCTTTTTTTTTTTTTTTTTTTTTTTTTTATAAGACCTGTTGGCTGTCTGTCTCATTTCCGACAGGTGAGATTCCAGTCTGACCTGCATTTCATTGAAAACTTCAAAAAAAAATTTAACGTTACATTGCTGGAAGAGATCCCACAAGAGGAGGTGAGGATCTACCAGGCCACTGCAAGGAAGTCAGCCCAAATGAGAGAGGAGAGTTAACCAACAACATGTGTAGCAAGAAATGTATATGACATGGGATATTATACTTTAATATAAGTCCAGGCAGCCCCAATATTGAATGGAAAGTGCTCCACCTGTTGGCCATCTGCAAAGTTTCAATGACTGACGGCTGAATGCTACAATTCTTGACAATAATGCAAAAAACAGGATCTCAAAAAAGGGGATGAAAACATGGATACATGTATGATTTTTGTGTATATTTAAAAACTATGGAAGCTTCTTTTCACTTCAGTGTTAAAAAAAAAAAAAAAGGGAACCACTGTCATATGCAGTCATAGTTTCTTGTAAATGTCAAGCTACAAAGCAAATTTCTCTGAATTTTCTATTTCTTATTTTAACTGATATTTCACTGTAATCTGTTGTATCAGCAAATACTCACTTTATTCCCATTTTCTGCTTCTGCATATCATAAAGCCAAATCGATAAATTATGCAGCTATAACTGTGTGTGTTAGTATGGATGTCAGAGTGTGGTGTGTGTATGTATGTAATAAAAAAAAATAGTGTGTGCTTGTAATATTTGAGAGAGAAAAACTCTACTGTAAATCACAAATCCAACCGCTGTGTGTCCCAGTGGAGTTTTGCTGGCATATAATGAGGAAAAGTTGGCACGGCGCCCGAACAAAATCTCACTGAGAACTCATTTGAGATATCAACCTCACATTTGGAACACAGCTTTGATTTTCTAGCAGTTTTAGAGTTCAACATGTTTCATAAAATATGTTATATAAAATATTCATAAATTATTTTCATAAACTTGAGCCTTTTTTGAGAAATTTTTTTTGGTTTCACTTTTTTAACTTTTTTGACTTACAATAATCTGCCAAGGGCCTTCTTTAAAATGAGACCAAACTTAAATCTGTGCTCCCAATATTCATTTGACTGTTTGTTTGACATGGACATTTTTGTCCTCTATGGACCTGTGTTTAACTTTGTTTAATTGATGCACAAGGGTTAAACAATTTACAGACCCCAAACTTTTCGAACAGTAGTATATATATGACCGGATGTGATAAACAATTTTAACAAGATTAGTCCAAAAGAATAAATGATAAAAAAATTACATGCTAGCATTAGGCTTGTCTAAACCGTAAAAGATTACTTGTTTTTACAGCATTAAAAAAGAAATGAGAAAGAAGTCCTGGAGAAGGTTTGACTCTGGATCACATGCTAAATTTGCAAAACTTTTCCACTAATAGTCAGAAAAACTGTCTCAATGAGCAATAACAAACCAATAAAACATGTAAGACACATACAAGAAAAAACATTACTACAGAAAATTCCATGACTTCCAAGGTTTGCTGTGGTGTGGCAAGTGAATGCTAAAAGTACAAATATTCTCAAATAAGAAGATACAAACACTGTAGGAAATGGCTTCCTGAACGCAAATCTAGTCACACTAGGCACATATATAAAATAAAGTTTATTGAAATTAGTAGTATTACATTAGTGTCTTAAATAAACACAATGAGTTTGAATTCTTAAAACATTCTTTATATTTAAATTTGAAACTTATATTAGATTACAGAAAAGTTACTTTGAGGAGTCAGTACAAGGATTCCGTTTTTTTTTTTTAAAGGAAATTTTCAAAAGGGAAGTCCAGAGAGACCTAAAGACCATATCTTTTTAATACACAACAATAATCTTACACGCTTCAAGGTATTACTGAGAAACGAATCTTGATATCATGTGGTTAAGTAACAAAGCATTTTTATATGCCTATAACTGCTTTAAGGTACTGAAGTTTCTCTGGAGTCTCTAGAACAGGTTGGCCTATGAAGTTCTGAAACCAAGAGAGGAGAGAAAAAGAAAAAGAAAAAAAACAAACACACAAAAAGACTGACTTCTCAGAGTCCTCCAAAAAAGTAGCGCTCTGCAGAACGCCAAGGAGCCGAACACACACAGGAGGAGATTCTACAAAAAAAGCCTGCAAGAAATTATCAGGTCAGCATACGAAAAGAGTCCACATCCAAAGACCTGCCCTCCATGGGGCAAAAAATAGCAGCCGGCTTTGTAGGTTCTTCGATTCATTAGTCTCCGAATCATCAGAATGCAAATCAAGCCAGCACATTCAAAAACAAAAAAAGATCATTCAAAAACAGAAGAGAACTACTTCACACAGAGATCCACACAACATTTTTCAACAGCACGCAAGGCTGTACGCAAGATGGGTTTTCTTCAGGAGGGAAGGTTTCAGAGGGTCACGCAGAACAGAGCGGATAACATCCAGTAGGAGCGCTGCGACAAGGAATAATGTGACGCCTCTAAACTTCAGCAAAGTCCTTCAGCTGAAAACTATAATTCCCAGCAGGCAAAGCACACAGCCTAGGATGATGTGCTTGTCCTGAGCTCAGAAAGACGAGGATGAAAACAACTCATCCCATTAAAGCCCGTGTTCTTCAATGCCCTTCTCAGACAGAGAGTGAAGGAAACGCCGAGTTGCAGAAGAGTAAAAAGAACGATGTGGTTGATCAATCATCGGACATGGCAGCTGGAAGAACTTGTGCATGATGGACAGGTTGAATGAGGGCTGGGCTTAGTCCTCGTCATCGTTTTCGTCAAATTCGTCGTCGTCCTCATCGTCCTCGCCCATGTAAGAGACGGGGGTCTCGACCCGAGAGCCGCTGTAGTGGGAGTCGTTAGAACTCGAGGCCATCGTGCCGTCTGCCCCACCATCACTGTCAGAGAAACGGATGAAAGGGAAACATGAAAAACAAAAAAAAAGGAGATAGTCCACCAAAATTAAATTTGTTATTTAAATCTCCCTTGTGTCAATCCAAAATTCTATGACTAACTTTCTCCTCCTTTTAGAACACAAGATTAATTTAGCTGAATGTTGCTGCTCTTAACCATATAACGAAGTGAACGGGGACAAGCAGAGTCAAACTCCAAAAATGAAACTAAGCCCACATAAAATGAGTCCAAAGAGCATGCATGCTATGCTCCAAGTCTTTTGATAGCTTTGTGGCCAAAATTGAAGCCCTTATTCACTGAAATAACAGAGAGTTATCAGGTGGCTTCAGAAAGCTAAGAATATAGTGCATACTATTATGGACTACTTTTATGGTACTCAATTTTTGGAGCTTCAAAGTGTCCATCTCATGTTTTATGGAAAAAAGAGCAACATGAATATTCTGCCTTGATCTTTTAGCAAAAGAAAAAAAAAAAATCAGTTTTGGATCGAAAAAAAAGACAGCATTCGTATGTTTGGGTGAACAGATATTATACAATAAAATTCCTGATCAGTGAACCTTGAGATTGTAAAATATGAAGCTCAAAAGGATATATAACAAGAGTGGTATTACCATTCTTTCCCCTCACTGCCAATTGACCAGACAATCAAATGTAATATCAGAATTATATTTATCATCATCATCATCATCACCATCTCTAGCAGAAAATATCAATTTAATAAAACTTGCTTTGAAGGATAGTCAAAGCATCCCAGGTTATGGCCTAAGGTTAAATAGTACACAGTTGTCACTGTATTATACAGGTTCAAAGGTTTGGGATTATTGTGATCACTTCAAAATTGAGGATAGCAAGAATGTTACAATGTTTTTGAAAGAAGTCTCTTAAGCTCACAGAGGCTGCATTCATTTTCTCAAAAGTAGAGCAAAAACTGTAATATTGTGAAATATTATTACAATTTTAAAAAAATTGCTTTCTGTTTTTAATATATTTGAACATTTCATTTAGTTAAGCTGAATTTTCAGCAGCTAGTCTTTAGTGTCACATGATCCATCAGAAATCACTCTAATGGTGCTTTTCCACTGCATGGTACAGCTCGCTTAAACAGTACCACCTCGGTTGGGGTTCCAAGCGTGCCGTACCGATACTAAAATGTGACGTGTAAACACTACAGGTCACTAATTGCTCAGAGAGAATAGTCACTACTAGCATCATTGGATTTGCGACACCAAACCTGCTAGCAGTAACAGCTACGGCAGTATCGTTCGCACGACTTGTCGGAAAACTAGTTTAAAAAAATAAAAAAATAAAAATGTTTTTGTGTCGCGTTTACGATGACGTCGCGGCAGTAGAGGCAGTGCAACTACAACGTAATCCCACCCACTTAAAGTGGTACTACTGCAGTGGAAAAGCAACCGAGCCGAGAAGAGCCGTACCAAGCTGTACCACGAAGCCATACTATGCCGACTTGATGCTCAAGAAACATTTCTTATTATAAATCAGTTGAAAAAGATAGAATCTTTGATAAAAAAAAAATTCTTTGATGAATAAAAAGTTTAGTACAGCATTCATTTGAAATGGAAATCTAATTATAATCAATTTATTGTGTCATTGCTGATTAAAAAAAATTCTTACAGATCCCAAAGTTTTGAAAGGTAGTAAATGTCTGGAAACTATCCGTGTAACCTAATTCAATAACTACCCTTGCCTCCAACTACCACCCATTTTATTAATGGAACAACTGAAAAGTGCACAACAGAAACTCACCTCCCAACATGATAGCGGCCTCCGTTAGCAGACGAAGCCCCCGTCATGTAGACATTACTGATAGGCCCCTGTGCCATTTCTGCATGCAAAAAGTAACCATTAAATTAAACACTTGATCTCTTGATCACAATATATACTTTGATGTAGAGATGCACCAATCGGGGCCAATATCGGCCGATTTTCCACATGTGGACTGTGACCGGCCAGACAGTCTCACGTCTTTCCATTTGAGCCGGTCTGTTTTCTTGCCAGTGGCACAGACAATAACATCAGCTGCGCATTCTCGCTCTCCTCTCTCCGATGGCGAAGTGACACACACCCGCCGCCTCCTTACTCACTCGTCTCATTCGCTCCGGTTAAACAGTGCTTGAATTGCTCATCATTTTAGTAATTCCCACAGGTCTCACACTCACACACCACTGATCTAGATGTGGAGCACCCAAGCCACGTCTCAGTCTCAAACAGAGTGTGAGTCGCAAATACCAAAATAAGTGTCAAAATGCTCGTCTTGGGCAAGTATTCAGTTAAACGCAGTCAGTTTTGGAGGGTAAATGTAATTCAGAAAGATAACGCATGTTGTGTAACAGTATATCAATGCATAAACTCTTAAAGTGACAACAGTCTAAAATTCCTAATAATCAAAGAATAAAAGAAAGACAATCACTCTCTGCTTTTGACTGAATACGTTTTATAAGTTTAATTGTAAGCATTAGTATTTAATTTTTACAACGAAGACTATCCAGTGTTATTTTACATTTGATTAAATTTCTGTAGCATTTCTTCCCTGAATAATAACCTACTGTAAGGTTACCCACCTAAAAAACAATGCAGTGTTTATTTCATAGCTCTCTTTATTCTATTGCATTTATTTGTGCTGTTGTTTGCAATTTGCGACTTTTTACTTATGTATAAAAAATTCTACCTTGAAGAAAAGTAGACTTGTTTGTATACACTGTCAATTATAGTTCTTAGAAAGAAAATCAGAATCTGCAACAATCGTTATCGACAGGTCACACTTATAGGAAATCGGAATAGGCCAAGAAATTTGCAATCAGTGCATCTCTACTTTGATGTGATGGCCAACTGGCACTAACCTGTGACGTAGGGCTCCAGTGCTTTGGGCACCAAGCTCCTGGCAGTCTTCAGGTCCTCAGCAGAGCACTTACCCACCTCGAGACCACAAGCCATGCCCATGCGCTTCAAAACCTCAATGTCATCATGAATCTCGAACATGCTATCAAAGTTGAAGAGGTACTCAAACCTGACCACAAATGGAAGTAATGAGAAAAGGTGTGTGAAATGAGGATCTTTTCTTTGATATTTGAGTCCTGCCACCAACAGCTTACAAGTTTGGCTATTGATATCATACTTGTCATTGGAGATGCTGCAGTCAATGACTGTTTTCTTGCTGGTGTTGACGATGATAAATGGCAGGTGAATGACCGAGTTGGCAGGTGGGGGTCTTTTCGTCTGTTGTTCTTTCTGGCGGTTCCGCTGTACAAGGTTCTTGAAGGCAATTTGCTGCAATTGAAACAATACACTAATTATCAAATGTTCATCAACAAAATGATTCTTATAAAACAGCAATTTCTGACCTGTAAAATTAGTTCTTGAAGTTGCGACTGTTTTTGTTTGATTCTCTCCAAACGTCTTTGTCTCTCCACCTAAAAAAAAAAAAAAAAAAAAAAAAAAAAAGTTTCCCTACTAATGGCCCTAATAGGAAGTCTCAAAAACATTAGTGTAATGAAGGACCAGTACACCCACCTCCAGGTTCTGGCACTCCTGAGCAGAGTTTGTGGGCAGGCCAATCCATTTTATCTCCTTTTTCTCTTTGGAGATGATGTTCATGGCCATCAGCACATTGAGCGCATCGTACACACGCCGTCGAATGTTCTTCTGGTCATACACATGCTGATAAGAAACAAACACACAAAGTGAAGCACTATTCATTATATGTGAAAAAGCAACTCTTTAATTGACTCAAAAAGCTGCACTTCTTCTGCACTCAACAAACAAAGCGCTGGATCAATGTCTGGCCACAGGAAGAGGCTTACCGCATCATTAGGGGAGATATGATTATCACCAGAGCTGAACTCAGCCACAAGCTCATCAGCAACCTCATTGTAGGTTGTGACACCCTTCCGCTGGACCTTCTCACAAACCTTCATGGAGAAATGTCTGAGACCTTTCCCATTTTTCTCCCCCTTTTTACCCCTCTTCCTGAAAGAAAACGCCAAACAAAAACCAAATTGTTGCATGATATTTAAAAAAAAAAAAAAAAAAAAAAAAACTGGTTTGCTGTTGCTTTGTAGTTTTTTCTTTGTAGAAAAAAAATTCTGTAGTGGTACCATGGTACTTCTAAGAAGAAAACAAAATTGGTGTCCAACAAAGCAAATATTTTTCTCTCTATGATTTTGAATACAAGGCAAAGTTAAAATATTCTGACTACAGCCAAATAATATTTGTATTATTGATTAATCCCATGTAAACAAATATTTTGCTATTTTTAATAATAATATTAATACTAATACCAAGTTAATTTTATCAACTTGTTTAATTTTAATTCTTACTTTAAGAAAATGCATTGAAATAAAATTTACTATTATTATTATTATTATTATTATTGATTGATTGATGTAATCAACTTTGCACGTGGATGGTCGTGTTTGTAATCTACCAACGCAGACCATTTTTAACCCTTTTTAAGACAAATCCAAAGCGATCAAAAGGACAGAAAAGCACCTGGTTCCACCAAATCCATTTCGAAAGAGAAATCTAATAATGTTATTAAGTAGTCTACTGACTTACCCCGAGGACCATGGAGAGGCTTCTGATGGTTGACTCTGGGTGATAAACTGAGAGCTGGGTGTGTGTGGGCTGTTCATTAGGATCACATTGGAGCCACTGGGCCTCTGAGGTGTGCTGATGACCTGTGATAGAGAGGTAATCAGGTTAGAAGATAATACAGCAAACATAATAAAATACTGAAGTATATTAAAAAGATCATTACAACCATGAAATCTAAACTAAAAGAGTTAACACATTGATGTTAAGGAAGGTAAACATTTATTCAACTAGGACAAATGCAAGCTAATGTGTTTTTCAAGATGGTTACATAAATGACACTGTTCCTAATCTCACTGAAATATGGCAAGGAATTACCAACATAGCAGCTGTGAATATGCAGGTGGCTAAACAGCAAGCATCAGTTAAAGGAGCCAACAATTTTTAGTTGTTCAGTCTCCGACATGAAAGACACCCGACAAGCCCTGATTCTGAAATCCCAAAAAGGAAACACTTCAAGTTTTCCATTAGCTCTTTCCATACTGACGCCTGGCTACTCTTAGTTTTTGTAAACGAAACTCACTTCCAGGGCTCAAAAATAAAAATGGCCTAATGGCCCAGGCCCAAAGAGAGAGTTTCGTGCCAGCTGATGAAAGCGCAACTTGCCCTATTTTGCTAATACTTGCGTTTAGTTTCAATGCTCTTACATTTCTTTATTGTATATATGGGTTTTATGCCTTGCTTTGTTGAAACCGCAATAATGACTTTTGATGGTTAAGTTAAAATGGAATATTGAAATATTAAATCAGTAATGTTCTGCTCAAATGACATCAATGATTGTTAAAGCTGACATACAACAACATTATAGGTGTAAATAGGCTATTCTGCAAAGAAAATGTGGTAGTTAAAAATACATTCTGCTATACTGTATATTAGCATATAATTTTAAATGAAATTAACACTTATTATGTAAGGACATACTAAATTGATCAAGTGTGTCAGTAAAGACATTTATAATGAGCTGTTCATTTGACCTTTATATTTATCATAGAATCCAGTGGGGGAAAAAAAATCTGTTTCCAGAAAAATAGTCAAAATGAAAATTCTGTCATGAAGTACTCACCCTCATGTCGTTCCAAACCCGTAAGCTGTTCATTCATCTTCAGAACACAAATGAAGATATTTTAATGAAATCTGAGAGCTTTCTGTCCCTCTATTAACAGCTATGCAACTACCACTTTGACGCTTCAAAAAGTTCATAAGGATCTCGAAAAGCAATTAATATATATGGAGCGCTTCAGTCCAAATTTTCTGAAGAGACACGATTGCTTTTTATGAACAGACTTAAATCTAAGCTTTCATTTCACATGAAGAGTCAAAGTGGTAGTTGGGTGGGGGGACAGAAATCTCTCAGATATATTCATTTGGGTTTCAAAAACAAACCAAAGCCTTATGGTTTTGGAATGACATGGTAAGTAAATATATATATATTTTTTTTTAAATAAAAATATATTATACACATATACATACATATATACACACACACACACACACACACACACACACACACACAAAGTATTAGGAACACCATACTAATACTGTGTTTGACCCCCTTTCGCCTTCAGAACTGCCTTAATTCTATGTGGCATTGATTCAACAAGGTGCTGAAAGCATTCTTTAGAAATGTTGGCCCATATTGATAGGATAGCATCTTGCAGTTGATGGAGATTTGTGGGATGCACATCCAGGGCACAAAGCCCCCGTTCCACCACATCCCAAAGATGCTGTACTGGGTTGAGATCTGGTGACTGTGGGGGCCATTTTAGTACAGTGAACTCAATTCAATTCAAACCAACTTGAAATGATTTGAGCTTTGTGACATGGTGCATTATCCTGCTGGAAGTAGCCATCAGAGAATGGGTACATGGTGGTCATAAAGGGATGGACATGGTCAGAAACAATGCTCAGGCAGGCCGTGGCATTTAAACGATGCCCAATTGGCACTAAGGGGCCTAAAGTGTGCCAAGAAAACATCCCCCACACCATTACACCACCACCAGCAGCCTGCACAGTGGTAACAAGGCATGATGGATCGATGTTCTCATTCTGTTTACACCAAATTCTGACTCTACCATCTGAATGTCTCAACAGAAATCGAGACTCATCAGACCAGGCAACATTTTTCCAGTTTTCAACTGTCCAATTTTGGTGAGCTCGTGCAAATTGTAGCCTCTTTTTCCTATTTGTAGTGGAGATGAGTGGTACCCGGTGGGGTCTTCTGCTGTTGTAGCCCATACACCTCAAGGTTGTGCCTGTTGTGGCTTCACAAATGCTTTGCTGCATACCTCGGTTGTAACGAGTGGTTATTTCAGTCAAAGTTGCTCTTCTATCAGCTTGAATCAGTCGGCCCATTCTCCTCTGACCTCTAGCATCAACAAGGCATTTTCACCACAGGACTGCCGCATACTGGATGTTTTTCCCTTTTCACACCATTCTTTGTAAACCCTAGAAATGGTTGTGCGTGAAAATCCCAGTAACTGAGCAGATTGTGAAATACTCAGACCGGCCCGTCTGGCACCAACAACCATGCCACGCTCAAAATTGCTTAAATCACCCTTCTTCCCATTCTGACATTCAGTTTGGAGTTCAGGAGATTGTCTTGACCAGGACCACACCCCTAAATGCACTGAAGTAACTGCCATGTGATTGGTTGATTAGATAACTGTATTAATGAGAAATTGAACAGGTGTTCCTAATAATCCTTTAGGTATGTATGTATGTATGTATGTATGTATGTATGTATGTATGTATGTATGTATGTATGTATGTATGTATGTATGTATGTATGTATGTATGTATGTATGTATGTATGTATGTATATATATATATATATATATATATATATATATATATATATATATATATATATATATATATATATATATATATTTTTTTTTTTTTTTTTTTTTTTTTTTAATATGTGGTGGGACCAGTGAAAATATATAAAGGTCAAGTGGAAAAACTGAAATACATAAAAATCTACTATTTTTGAGTTTTGGAAATTGTCCACAATGACTGAACAAACATCCAGTTAGCACTGGCTAAATAACAGTGAGGACAGACAGGACAATAAACGTGAAAAACTGCATGACATGTGAATAACGTTAATAGCCGCATTTACTTATATTGGTTCACGTGACCCAATTCTGATTTTTTTCCTCCAATGTGGCAGAGATCGGATATGACCCACGAACGTGTAAGCAACAAAAATAGCACATAGATACCAATATTCTCAGAACGGTTCAAGCCTCATTCATATGTGGAAATAAAACCTATATGAATCAGATACGTGCATTTGCGCCTGCCACATAAGAGGATAGGTACTGGGCATCAAGACCAGCAGTGTAAATGCGACTTATGTGATCTATATGTTTTAGTGTTTATAGTATTTATATCTTACCATATGTGGTGCGATGTTGACGTTAGAAGGGCACAGTGTTTTTGGCAAAAGCTGTTTTCCAACAGTCACTGACTGTGGATGCACCGTTACTAAAGACAGCACACCTGCAGGGTAGTATTCACAGAAGACATCTTAATGCAGTGCTATATAAGGTCAAGCAAAAGTCTGGGTTTTCGTAAAGCATTACTGTAAGGTCTAACGTCTTTGAAGATCTTAAAAAAATATCTATATCTTCAAAATGTTCCTCTTACCTTTGCCAGGGCTCAAGTTCTGATCAATGAAAACCTTCAGCTCCCCATTGGCCTCAATCAGACCAGCCTGTGGAGAACAAGATGACCATTCAAACTCATTGACTTGCACTATTTTCAGTCAATTACATCTCATAGTGCTAGAGAATACTCACATCTTTGGCCATGATCCCTGGGGCTGAGGAATAGATGCTTGGTCTAGCTGAAAAACCTGAGCCAAATTTCCACAACAAAACGTTTCTGCAACAGAATCGAAAACTGGTTTGGCAAACGAGCCAAGGACACTTGAATACTGTAACCAAGGTTACAACACAAATCTCTTTTCATTTGCAACATCCACCAGAAGGATGCAAAGATCAATGGGATTTCAAAGAAGTACATCTCGCAGTTCTAGGTAGTTTCTTCATCTATGAACAGAAGTGGCTGTTGTCTTCGCTAGGTCTCAGGTTCTAGGCAACCTAAACCCTCTGCAAGCAAGCATTCATCCATCCATGATGAATCCAAATGTTCACAGTAAATGATGAATCCAAATGTTCACAATAAAAGATGCAAACTTGAAATGCTTGAAAACCACCATGAGGTCATCAGGATGTGCTATTTCAGTAAAAGACTACTAAATACTAAACATACAAAGCTTGACGGATGTTTGGCAGAGAACAAAAAACTTCCCTTTTTTTGTCTAAAACTCACGTTACTCAATATTAATTTGTTTATTGAATTGTACAAAAAGCAACATCATACATTCATTCGTACTGAATATTATCTCATATTCTGATCGTATGCTGACACTCTTGCTAGTGTGAATGAGAAACGGATTGAAACCCTGTCACAGGTAAAACGGACTAAAATGAGACTTGAGCTCACTTTCAAGCCCAGGGAGAGTGTGAACGCAAAGACAGTTGGGTTCTTTGTCACTCAATTCACTTAAAGGGGTTTAAGTTTGCTTATTTAAAATGCGGTCTTGGTAGGAAGCTCACTATGTTGAGACACACGCATAGGTGATGAAAACGAGGCCCGCCGATTTGCTTCCACAGCACTCAAGCAGCTTATATTACCAGACAAAGACCTCGACGAATCTTTCCATCCCTTTAACATAAAAACTTCAACACGTGCACTCAAAAATCGCATGCAATCTTTTTTAAATCATCCGTATGCAACAGTTCCTGTCGTTTTGAGTAACTTTTTAGCAAAAGCAATGGGCCCTAAAATATAGTAAATATTTATGGCCAATGTCCTACGTTATAAAAAGCATGTAAACACAGAAAGCACAACGATGATCCGTTTTATTCATCGATATTTTCCGCTTCAAACATAATGCACAATCGGAGCAGTATGTACTATAAAAAAGCGTGTTAGCCCAGTTAGCTAGCTACCTTTCAAACACGTTTTGGAATGAAACCCAGTTCTAAATGTGATCAAAACGAGCCCCTCCTGTTTAAATGCGGTCAGGTCGGGTGTTGTGCATGTGCTCGTACCGTTTTCCGAACGGATCGGACTTAAATGGCCATCTGGAAATGAAGTGTGCAAACTTTCCTCTGAACTTACAGTCATGAAGCTCTTTGCCTTCTTAGGTGCTGTTTTTGTTGGCATAGCCAGTTAGCAAGAGGACAGAGGAAGAGGAGGTCTGAACCCCATCTCTCAAACAGGAAACAAAGATTAATCAAATAAAATGAAAAATAAAATCTCAAGTGCAGTGAATGATCATGCTTTTGTAACGAGCTTGCACTTGGGAGATGTTTGATTGTAAGATCATGGCACATTCATAAAACCCAAAATGGATGCGGATGTTAGAAGCATGCACATAAAAGACGCATGGCAACTGTGAAATCATCATGCATGCTTTCAAAAAGGAATTCACATTATCAATATGTTTTATAAAGAGTTTATGCAGTTTACCTTAAGCACAATATACAAAAACGACCGCTTTAAAATGTAGCAATACAGTTGACAGTCATAACACTATACTGCTGGAGGCTAACACAATTCATTGGTTCACCACAGCAGACTGAAAATCCTTCAAAAATGGAAAATAGTCTATCAAAATGGGACATAACTGTTTACCAAGTCATCAGAACTAATGTAATAAGCAGGGTGGTTTGGGTTTAATGCCTGGCAGCCATTTTACATGGAAGCTAAAGCAAAACCAACATGCAGTGATGCTTTAATAGCTTGCTAGCTGAGGTGACAGGTCCTTATGACGACCTTAACTCCTTGTAATCTAGTTCTTAATAAACACATCACGGCTATGCAAAATCAACAACAACAACCGTTTCATTTGTCAAAAGTAACGTTATTTCAAAAACGCTTTAGAGCGAACATAATAAAGCTGTTACGATAAGCTAGCGACCAGGCGAGCTAGTAAGCTAACTTCCACTCAAATCGAGGTCATCTCAGCTGCTTTAATATAAATCAAACTAGGATCTGCATACTATTGTTTACTACACGTCCAGTGTTGTATACCAGTGCTTTTTCCGTGCAATGGCCAACCATCACAAAAGATCAGTGCGGATTTCCCATTGCACTGCACTGACAGAAGCACTTGACATGGGTTAGCTTGCTGGCTAACACAAGCCATTTGTGACAGACAGTTTCAATCTTTCACATGAGTGATAATTAATCCGGACTAACGGTTAACAGACTAACGATCATGGATTCCAATATGTATGATAACATAAAAGATACACGCTGAGGTTACTGGCCGGTTTGGGTGGCAGACGCAGTTATTTCATGCCAAATTATCTAATTTTCAAACGCAGATAAATGACAGCCCCTTTATGCAATTATGACCTATAGATACAGAAAATATCGGTCAATGCGTTCTACGTGGACTCAAAGCCCCCCGGTCTCACTTACGGTCGGTTGCATCCGCCTTCAACTGTCTAGTGCTGAATGAATAGGAGCGCACACAGTAGAAATTGCTCCCTCTCTGGGTCTGTAAAACTGAGCTTGGCGGTGTCTACGCAACGGGAAATCTGATTGGGCAGTAATGCGCGTGACGTCAGAGGAGCGTGGTACGGAAGGCACGCCCACACTAAATTCTGATTGGGCAGAGCTCTACAGTAACCGCGTTAAAAAAATGTATTGGTTCAATTCACTGGACCCCACCCCACTGCGTCTGAAGGCGGAGCGTGCGTAGGAATACATGTAAATATTAAAGAGAAACTCACGAATAAAACGTTATTTCCTATAAAGTATCTTTTAAAACAGTCAGACTATGATAATAGCTGTTATCACTATATCCAAGTTTAATTACCACTTTCATATCACTTTCTAACTGTAGTTATATTTGCATTAACACCACATCATCATTGCACTGTTACATAAATGATATTCAATTTATTTTGATAATTATTAGGTAGGGGTGTATAATGTACTGAGAATTTGTAGGCCTTAAGTACAGATAATATATCAAAAGATTTACTCAATTCAGCCCAAAACACTTAATTGAAAGAAAGTATCCACATTTATTTGTATTTCAAAATTTAAAAGTAAAAAAATAAACAATTTTCTTAACTGAGTTAATTGACTTTTGACAAGAGGAGACAGTAATGATGTTCTCATTTCAGTCCATTTAAGTCCTCAATTAACTCAACAATAAACAAGAAATCCATTGGCTGTTTAAATAAAAAAGGAAAGTTAAACTTATGTGAGCATGGTTGATTGGCTTGTTAGTCACATTATAGGATAAAGAAAAATGTAAATCATTGAGGAAAGATTAAGTCCTGAAGTCATATGACATGTATTTTGTACTTTTAAAACTGTCTAATAAAGTACAAATTCGGCAAAATATTATAGTATTGAAGTATTACTTAAATATTTTACACCTCTGGTCTTTTCTAAAACCAGTGTTGGGTGTAACTAGTTACTAAGTAATTAGTTACTGTAATTTAATTACTTTTCCTTGAAAAAGTAAAAGTAATTTTTCTCTTATTTTTGTGTAATTTAATTACAGTTACTTCACATGTAATTGAACTAAATACTGTTTATAGACTGTGGAATTACATATAATACAATAGTGGAATTAACATCAAAATGTAAAGTCTAACTTTAAAATGCATGTTTTTATCTATCCTTCTCATACTTGTAATACTTTGGTAAGTTAATAAGAATAATTGACGTAGCTTTATATTATGTATTTGAATGAATTAAAAGAGCCGTTTCATGTCAATCCTTGAATCATTAACTAGTCGAGGTTGATATAGGGTTTAGAAAGTAATTAGTAATAAGTAATTAAATACTTTTTGAGAGAGTAATTTGTACAGTAATCTAATTACACTATGGAAGATGTAATTTAGAGTAACTTACCCAACACTGTCTAAAACACATATTTTGGAGGCAATTGGTGTTACGTAAACAGAGGTCAATATTTAGAAAGTATAAATCAGCTAAATTTAAAATGACTGTAATTAAACTTGTGTTATAAGGTTGTTGTTTTTTGTTTCAGGCTCTGCATGGAACCTGTTTATCTGTATTCATGCTGCCCCCACAGACAGGACTGTACAGTATGTTTTATACAGATAGCTGAATGGAGATTAGTTCAAAAAAGGGTGTCACCATTTTCGTGTCACTATCATTCTAAGGTCTCTGGGTGGGCATATTTAAAAAAATGATCTAGGTTAAATATTGTACATTTATGAAGGTGGATTTGCCAATTAGGCAAATTCGGTAGCTTATAGTAATTAAGCAGAAACAATATTCAGAAAAAAAATACAATACAGAAACAAATATTTTCTAAAATAGAAAATGTAACCAATAAATGAGACATGAAACATATTTCAACATTTATTGCAGCACTATTTATTGAACCACACACTGTGTCCATGTGCCACAAATAACTGCACATGTAAATCAGAGAAGGTCTTGCTCTTGCTCGTTTATTAAGAGTTACTGAGCAGCAGGTAACTTGACTTACAACATGAAATATGTACAGACCTGAATAAATAGGTACAAATAATAGGCTTCTTTAAACACTGTCATCCAGGTGGATGCTGCACATTGGTGGTGGTTGAGAAGATTCCCCTTCCAAAAAAGCATTTGGAATGCAATGAAAAGCGCTATATAAATGTAACAAATTATTATTTTTTATTATTATAATACATGTTCAAATCAGTCTGTTTTGCTTTGTTCACACTAAACATCCAACACTGTTATCCACTCAAAGGTTTAGCCATACTGCACTGGTCAGCTGAACATGCTCGAAAGTAGGTCATAACCAGTGTTAGATTATGCTGGCAGAGTCTGCAGATTGTGCTACTGAGAGATGACAGTATAACATTTAGAATTTTCCCCATGATTTGTATTAGAGTTTACATTATATAAATAGGCTAGTTTGTTTAACTCTGTAAAGCCTGATATATTAAATAATGGTCAGAAAAAAAAAAAAAAAAATTAATAATAATGTTTTGAAATGTAGACAAAATCAAAAAAAAAATTTTTTTAAATTAAAAAAATTAACAAATGTGATTTATGTTTTTATGGCCCTTTTTATATATTTACAATATGCAGCGCACACCCGAGGAGGAAAAATACATTATTATGGCAAAAAGTAGGATTAAAGTCTGCTAGTTTATATGTAAATTATATTTTTCTAGCGGTAGAGCAGACAACTTACATAAAAATACATATAAATATCACTTATCACTCACCATAATGTCTTAGTAAGATGATATTTAAATGCTTAGTTTCATTATCAAATTAACATTTTAACTGCAGTGGGGTAAAGGCCTATAAATGCCATACATTATTCCCCATAGCTTATTGTGTATTTGACACATACATTTTAACATGATTTTTCTAAATAAAAGTTATGTGTGGATAATCAAGTAAACTTAAATGTTCATCTTGCAATATTCAAGTTCTTATGTTTACTCATTAAAGATTTCACAGCAAAAGACAGGTGTACCACAACCTGAAGGTGGAATTATACTAATTATACTTGTTAGAATTATTCTAAAAGGCCGTTTACTTGTTAAAAGTAAGAACTATCAGCAGAAGGCATAAGCTACAATATATTGTTTTTAATTTGTCATGCTGCACATTATGCAGTGTAGATAAGTTGCTGTGAAACTATGCTTCCAATCTATAAGCTACTCAGCAGAAATACGACAATAACTCGAAAGAAATCGACGAATCCCTTTTGAAAAGATTCATAACAATTATGAGCCGTCTGACCAAACAGATTCTCTCAAATGAATCGGACTTTCCGATCGCAACGTATAAATGAGTGAATCATTTGAACCGCATGAACTGATTCATAGACAGTTCGTACGAGAGGGAGGAAACAACTGAACTACTGTCTGTCACACTATAGAAAATGTAGTTAAATATAGTTTAGTAGCGTCGCTACTTTTAATTAGTTATTACCAACACTGGTTGAAAGGTTATAATCACATACAGAACTATGGAACGCAGGTTTGAACAAACTACAACTCCCAATACTTAACTGTTTTCCCGCGCAGACTCACTGGTGTTCTAGCGCATTCCCTTGATGCCTACACGCATGCGCAGTCGTACATGGGAGCATTGGGTATCAATTTGGTCAAACAGCGGGTGATAAAATGGTAGGTGACATAGAATTTAAAAATATTTCTATCGTTTTTTGCTTCTGTGTTCGACGGGGAAGCTCTAGAAAACGTAGATATCCCACGTCTTGTACCAGTCGTTGTCTGTGCGTGTCGCACCGAGAATCATCATAATTGTGTGTATGTTTTGTATGGGCAGGAAGGTCAGTTGTTGATATTTAGGGAGTTCAGGATGTACCTTTCCGCCTAGGTGTTCTGGAATCATATCCTATGTAATGCATGTCACATTGACAATGAATATTATTCTGTTCTTTAGCCAGATATGCACGCTGTTAACCCTGATGTTCTGTTGTGGGTTTTAGAGACCCCAAGCCCCTTTTTAATACATCATAATCGTACCTAACGTTGAACAGAGTAAACGGCATGACTTTTGTAAAATGCATGCGATCTGATTCTATCACTTTGATGACATGTTTTAATTGTTTTACACTATAAACAAAGCATGTATCTGTTATGGTGTCATTGGAGTCCCCAAGTTAAAACCCTGCACTGATATTATCGATATTTTTAAATGTCTGCAATTACTTTACACATATACAATAGGGGTCTTTGGGACCCCAAACAACCAGGGAGTCAACGTCAGCAGAACAGGAGGGTTCAGTGACATCCATACCCAGTCCATGAAATGTCAAACGTCAGTCTTTTAGCCCTGCCTTTTTAACCCAGCCCCCAAATAGTAGCCTGGTTATTTACCAGATTGTAATACAATTTAAACACAAATCAAACTTTGTCAAAAGTCAAAGTGTGTTCTGGTTCCATGTCTTGTGATTGCCCGGGCAAAAAGGTTCAACTCATTTAACGAACTAGAGTAAAAACAGCTTACTGTGCATCGATGGAAATAACTGTGGGGTAACCTGGTTGTTTTGCACTGGCCGCCCTCAGCTTGCCATCTCATATTACATGCCAAGCACAAGTGGCCTGTCACAGTTCCTCACATGCTTGGTGCTTCAGTCGAACTTGCTATAACCGGTAGAATGTCCTTTTAAATTGACACATTGGTCTGGACGTTTGCTCAACGCTTTGTTTTACGATTGTTCCAGTTGTCAGCTTTAGTCTTGTGCCTGAATGTGTGCAATTTTCTCTCTCTGTATGTTAGTTTGTGTCTCTTTCTGTTTGTACACACTGCTGAGTGTATTCCTCCGTCTGTCTGAGTTCATGTCTGAGGGCATATCTTTTGTGTCCACACAGCATAAGCTAAAATCCTCCCAAAAGGACAAGGTACGGCAGTTCATGTCCTTCACTCAAGCCGGGGAGAAGACCGCCGTATACTGCCTCACTCAAAATGACTGGAAACTAGAGGTGGCCACCGACAACTACTTTCAGAACCCAGATTTGTACCACAAGGAATCCATGAAAAGCTCGGTGGACCGAAAAAAGCTGGAGCAGCTTTACAATCGATATAAAGGTGAGTTTTTCTAATTCTGATACTTATTATGCCTGCTGTCCTGTGATTGAGAGTACCATTGCATGCTTAACAGTGATATTTTACTTAAAAAGGCATACCCATAAAGAAATTGCTACTTTTTAAAAAATGTTCAATTCCTTTTTACTATGATTTAAATGTAATGCTATTTTAGTTTTCTACACAGAGTAGGTTACACCCTCATGGTGGCTGTCATTTTGAGATCACGCGACCAGCTGTGTCATGCAGTTTCACTGAGTTACTAATAATAAAAATCGCTCACTTTATATAGTTCTTATAAGTTGGCATGAAATGGAAATACACCCTATCTATTTTCCAAGTGCATCTTAATGATCTTATTGTGAACAATTCATCCATGCTTATGGTTTAATGTCAAAATGTCATAACTTTTCTGGTGAAACAGTAGACTTTTTTCTGGTGACGTATGTCAGGCTTCTCCAATCATTTCATCCTCGTAAACCTGGCCCTTACAAATGACTGTACGTTTGCATTCGGAACAAAGTCCCCACCCTACATTTTTTCTTTTTGCGATAATCCTTTTTACTCGGATGTACGTCACAATATGGAAGAAACAATCTGTCGCTACCTCTGTAAAGTTGCAACTTTAACTAAACAAAAACATAATAGAATAAAACTTAGAATAAAAAGTATGTTTGAGTGGCAAAACAAGACGGTCCAAACAAGCCATTCCTGTTAGAGCAATGAAACGACCTGCAGGTCGAGGTCGCACACCAGAGAGCGAAGGAAAAAATGGAAGGAACTTCATAAACAAACTTCATGCATTCATGCGTTATTATAAAGCCCAAAACCACTGGGATGAAGAAGAGGCAGCAGAACCTAAAGAAAAACTTTCTCTGCTCTTTTAAATGTTGAATTCCTCTCAGAAATGTTTGTTTTGCTGAACCAACACTATTTTTTAAGTGACCTAAGTGTATTTTTTTGTTTTTTTTTTTTTAACTCTCCCTCAGATCCCCAGGATGAGAATAAGATTGGGATTGATGGAATTCAACAGTTCTGTGATGACCTCAATCTGGATCCAGCGAGCATCAGTGTTCTGGTTGTGGCATGGAAATTCCGTGCGGCAACACAGTGTGAATTCAGCAAAAAAGAGTTCATTGATGGAATGACAGAATTGGGGTGGGCTATGAAATCATTACTTTAATTTAGTCATTATTTTGACAATATCTGGGAAGTGTGGCAGCTGGGATTATCATTCTGTAATAATGATAAGTTTTGGAGTGTCACACATAAAATGTTCTAGTACCTGACAGAATCATTGAAATAGTTTCTGTGACAGTCCTCGGCTCTAATGACCACAGAAGAATACGAGTTGCTGTCTCTCAAATTATTTTGCATGTTCGGATTTGCTAGGTGAAGCTGTGTTTGAAATTGGCAGAATGGAAGAAGTCAGGTTGAAATTGATAACAGCACGTTTAATATTCATTTTGATGAATGTATGAAGGACGTGTATATGAGCGAGAGATGAGCATAAACTTTTCATATCTTCTTCAGCTGTGACAGTCCGGAGAAACTTCGAGCTCTTCTGCCCAGATTAGAGCAGGATCTGAAAGACAGTGGAAAGTTTAAAGATTTCTACCAGTTCACGTTCAACTTTGCCAAGAATCCTGGACAAAAAGGTTTAGGTAATGACACCCTAATGTTTTTTCTTTCTGCAATGTTGTGTGTCTTCACTCTGAACAAACATATTAATGGTTTAACCGTTTTTTTTTTTTTTTTTTTTTCTCATTACAGATTTAGAGATGGCAGTAGCATATTGGAACCTGGTTCTGGCTGGACGTTTTAAGTTCCTAGACCTCTGGAACAGATTTTTATTGGTAAGTCATTACAGCACTGGACTTTTGACCCTCTTTAGGACTCGATACAAATTAAAATGGGTTTTCGGGCTGCTACGCAACACATTAACTACACAGTGGAATAATTTCCTTTAGCAATTAATTTAGATGCTCTCTAGTCTCTGCCCTTATTTTGCGCAGGAGCATCATAAAAGATCAATTCCCAAAGACACATGGAACTTGCTACTGGATTTCGGCAACATGATTGCAGACGACATGTCAAACTATGATGAGGAAGGTGAGACACATCATTAATTTTTGTTGTATTTTGTTCAGAATTTTTTGTGATTTTTGAAGTTATAATGTAAATTGTCTGCCTTTATTCATAGATTAAGAGGGATTTTAATCATGTGACCTCCTGTTTTGTTTCAGGAGCATGGCCTGTACTCATTGATGACTTTGTGGAATATGCTCGGCCAATCGTGACGGGATCAAAACGCAAAACTGTATAGTAACGCTACCACTGGGCGAGAACTCGCACCTTGGTCGCCTCATTGACTTTGTAGTTTTTTTAAAGACTTGTAAGCATAATAAGAGAGAACTAAGAGAAACACTTGAAACCGACAAGCTTTGCAAAAGGAAAACAGTATGGAAAAGACAACTCAGACTTCCACACACCACATGGGAAGGACAAGAGAACGAGACTCAAGATTTCTGATAGAGCCATCAAATGCACATGGCCAGCTATATTTGCACTGGCTACTCAATTCTAGCCCGAAACCCTTGGAGATTTTGGGTGGATATCTTTGAACCTAGTACCTCATCTCCATAGCAATCAGTGTCACTCTATAGGGCAGAGTCCTCATTGCCTACCCACTCCTTACAGTGTGAATTATGGAATAGTCTCTCCAGTTTCGTTTTAGATTATGTACCCATCTGTCTGGGTGTGTATCTCATGCAGGACTTGATGCTGATCATGTCCGCATTTTAAGCCAGACGTTCATGGGCAGCGCAGCATGTGGCTCGCAACACCAGCACTATTGTTACAGTTGTAAAATACTGTATCATCTGCAGCAGTATGTACAGAGAGAAATGTATTATCAGTAATGTTTTATTATATGAAATATGAGACGTATGAAAGAAAAGAAAAGCGTGGTCTAAAAAAGATGCCTCCATACCATGTTCTTGTGTGATTTTAGGTCAAACGTGTCATCTGCCCTGTTGCAGAACTTGTAACAACGCGGTTCAGTGTTACACCTTTTTTGTTTACCAGATTTATGTTAAGAAATAAATTATTGCCCTTTACGTTCTTCTCAATCTACAACAACCATGTTATTCTTTAGCAGGACTTTAATATAATTGCATTGAACAACAAGAGGCTTTTCTAGCTTTCACTTTGAAACATTTTTCCATCAGTATCACAAATTCAACACACTTACAAATCAAAATAATAATTCCAGAATATTAATATCTCACTTCATAAATCACAGTGCTTCAAACTGTTTTGCCATTCATCCTGCATCCTGCAAAGCAACCCCAGAACATGATAGTAGAGATGGAGTAACTGCATTTGGTTGGCACCAAACATTCAGAACACTGAGGTTAATTTTAGTGTCTTCAGACCACAGTTTTCTTCTAAGAGCTTTCAGATTTGTCACATGGCTTATAGCAAAAACCAGACATGCTGTAATGTTCATCTTTTTCAGCAGTGGCTTCCTTCTCACCAAAGAGAGTGCCAAATCTGCAGTGTTGAAAATATTGATGTCAGACCAAATGTTCTGCAACACGTTCAGTACTGTATCTGGCCTCTTGGTCACCCGTATGACATCTTCCCTCTTTTTGTCTATTGCCCATGCTTCTTTCATCCGTTCTGTTACAATGAACTTAATGTGTGTAGGAATATACAAAGCTTTGCTAATAATATTACAACTTTTTGTAGCCTTTTTTAAATCCTTAAATTAATCTCAAAATTTCACATCACAGGTAGATATTTTATTTTAGTGGATTGAACAGGAGAAATTGAAGTATATTTCAAAATAACTGATTATTTCACTTAATTTAGGCTATTTAATAAAGTATGTTATGTAGCTGATGACTTTCTTCTGTGGAATACTAGATTTTAGGCTGTCATTCTGCCTGTATAATATAAAATATTTGTGTTGCACAGAAGAAAGAAAGCCTTGTGGATCTTGAACTGCATGAGGGTGATTAAATGATGACGGATTTTTTATTTTGGTCCATCAATGGCGGAAATGAATTTGTGCAATGCGATTTCCCTGTGTACCACAAGAGAGCGCAAATGTGTTTATAATCCAAAGAAGCTTTACGTTGACGTTTTGAGAGCTTGTGTATTTATGTATTGCTGTATTTTTTTTTTAATTTTTATTATTTGTGGTTATGTGTATGTTATAATACCGTATGTTAAAAAAATATTTTCACTGAAATCTGTATTTTTGTTGCGTTGTTACTTCCAGTCCATATACAAATATTTCAAAATGACGGAACGTCACGAAATCTGTGTTTCTCCACGGAGTGGTATCAATGTAACACACGTTTTATGCTAACCGCGGGCTTCAATCTCCATACAGAGGATCAGTCTTACAAACCCATTTTCAAGCTATTGCATTTTACAAGAATGACAGATTTTTGTGTTTGACAAACAGTACAATCACCATGAATCTTGATAGGCTTCGTAAAAGAGTGAGACACTACATTGATCAGGTAAGAAGAGGCAGTATATTTAGCATGAGCACTTTAGCTTTATTTTACACAAAAATGTTATCTTATTGATTTCTGATTGTATGAAGCTGATCGTATGACATTACGTTATCGGACTATTACAGAAAAAGAATGGGGCAGACTTAGTACACTGAATTGGGAAATATTTTGTGTATTTACGAAGCTAGCTAGATGACTTTCATGCTAACAGGTTTGAAAGCTTCTTAAATGACATTTAAATAACACAATTATATAATAATAGATATGTCATCATGTTGTTTTGGGCTATTTTATTCTCAGGAATAGATAGGCAATATAACATCTATGAGGGATTGTGCACGTCAAACTATGCTAATGTTGATTGGCAAATAAAACTAATTTTATCTTAATAGTGAAAATCTGAATTCAATGTAGTTTCTCTCTGTTGTTTTTCCATGATTTATTTTATAGCAACAGTATCAAAGTGCTCTATTCTGGGCTGACAAAGTATCATCCTTGTCACATGGTAAGTGTCTTCCCCCTGAACTCTGTATGGATACTGTCAAATAGCAGTTGTTAATGTAGATAAGTCTAAGATAAGATGCATATTTTGATTTAATTAAATTAGATTGACTCTTAACTGTCTATTCGATTAATCACAGACTGTTTAATCTTTTACAGAGGATCCTCAAGACATTTATTGGTTAGCGCAGTGCCTTTATTTGACAGCACAGTATCACAGAGCCTCTCATGCGCTCAGATCTCGCAAACTTGACAAGGTAAGAGGTATTGATTTTTTTTTTTTTTTTTTATCGGGTAAAGAAAGAAGTCATTTCAATGCTAACAGATATTCTTAGTTCTCCTAGTTGCAGTCTTTTAAACACTTAACCCAGTAAAATAATTGACACAAATGTATTTCACTGAAATGTTTGAAGTGCATTAATGCAATATAATGGAGTAAACAAATCAGCTTAATGTTCAAGAGAATTAATAAAGAAGTATAATATTCTCATTATTCATAATAGACTCTTTTTGTTTGTTTGTTTTTCAGTCGTATGGAGCCTGTCAGTATCTAGCTGCAAGATGTCACGTGAGTATTTACATTTAATGCCACGAATTTGATTTCTTTTATACATGCCAATATACAATACATACAGCTTGTTTTTGCTATTTTTGAGGGACAGTTTGTGTAATAAATTAACATTCAAGGGGTGGGAATTTGTGTAATTTTATTACTAACAGACCATTTTTTCCTAAAACTTAAATAAGGAAATAATTAGTGATTTGTACTTAATTTTTGTATTCTGCAGTATGCTGCCAAAGAATATCAACAAGCTCTGGACATACTGGACATGGAGGAAGCAGCCAGTAAGAGATTATTGGACAAGAATGTAAAGGAGGATAATGGCTCAAGGGAAACCGTAAAGGAATGGGAAATGTCTCCTGCCTCAGTGAGTCCAACTCATTATTTATTAGATTTCTTGTCACTGATTGTGTTTATTATGTTTGATGTTTGCACTGTGCCTGAATGAATGAGCCCTGTCGCTTAGAAACAAACTTGTTATTTGAATGGCATAAGCGGTTGACTGGATATTTTACACCCTGTGGCCTTTTCTCTCAGATCAATAGTTCCATCTGTCTCCTGCGGGGGAAGATCTATGATGCCATGGACAACAGACCCCTAGCCACGTCTAGCTACAAAGAGGCCTTGAAACTGGATGTCTACTGCTTTGAAGCCTTTGACCTTTTGACGTCCCATCACATGCTGACCGCCCAAGAAGGTGAGAGAAACTCTTCATATATACATGCAATGTTTGAAATTCTTTAGTCCCTGTTTGTAAGTCGCTTAACTAACACTGTAAGTGGACCAAAAAAAAGTTATTGTATAAAATCATAAGAAAGATATGATGCTTTTACATTTTTATTTAGTGTTTTGTTTTCTGACCTATAGCTGTAATGTCATAATTTTCTTCACTTGAAAGTCACCTTGGATAAAATGAATAAATTCTTTCAAATTCATAAAATGTTATCTTGTTGTAGAAAAAGATTTCTTGGATTCTCTGCCCTTAAGTCAACAGTGTACAGAAGAGGAAGTGGAATTGCTGCATTTCCTTTTTTGAAAATAAGTTAAAGAAGGTGAGAGGGCTTCCTTTCTATTTAAACTCTCATGAGGACAAATCAGCACAAAATAAGTTAAACATTTGTGCACCAAATATGGTTTGCTATGATTTACATTAGGGATGCATTGAAATTAAAATTCTGGGTCGAAGCCGAAAATTCTGGATGCTCTTGTCGAAAAAATTATTTATTTCTTATTTTAAATTAGCTTAATTTTGTATAATTGTATTAATATTAGACTTAAAAAAGAAAAAAAAGAAATTCAGTCATTTATAGGCTGCTGTCACTTTAAGACCAAATGCACAGATCCAATATATTGATACACATTAGATTTCTTTCTCAACTCTTTACGTTCACTTAAGACATAACCAACTGTTTTCATGAGAATACTTGCCGAGACTAGTATTTTGACATCATTTTGTGTGTATGTGTCCTTCCAAGCACACATAGATGCAAAAGAGGAATAATTTTGCTGTTCTGAAATGCGCCACAGATAACAACGCGTGAGTATCGAATTGATGATGAAACTTAGCAATTAATCCGCAAAACACATGCATGCTGAACTGTGGGGCCGGGTCCGTACGGATCAACTACGATCCGTTTAACCCATAGAGAGGAATGTTGAGCGGAGCGTCACCCCGTGCAGTGTTAACAGCTAAAGCGACAGTGAAACCTGAGCGCTGAACACTGAGGGATGGAGCGGACGAAATTTCGGTGCATCCCTAATTTACATATGAAATGGCTAACATTTACGTCATCACACAGATCAGATGCTGTTAATTATTTTTCCTGATTTTGTTGTGTTTATTCTTCAGTTTGAAAAAAAGAACATGCACAAATTACTATGAGAATTTGAAGTACCTTTATATTCAGTCAATGGTTTTGAAGGGCTCACTGAAGAGCTAATCAGCAACTCTCCTCTTCCAGTATAACAAACCTAGCGAGATGGTCGTCCCAGATATAGTCAACGGTCTCCAGGACAACTTGGATGTTGTCGTCTCCCTTGCGGAGCGACATTATTACAACTGTGACTTTAAAATGTGCTACTCTCTTACATCAATGTAAGTCTGCAAAACACTGGTATCAAATGTTCGGTTTGACATTTATGGAAAGGTTGAAATCTAATATTTGTTTTTTTTATTCAAGGGTTATGGTAAAAGACCCATTTCATGCCAACTGTTTACCAGTGCACATAGGAACCCTCGTTGAGCTGAGCAAAGCAAATGGTATGAGATTAATATTGATTTCAGGTTTAATATAAGTGTCAAATCGTGCCATTTAACATATATTTTCTCTTTAGAGTTGTTTTACCTCTCTCATAAACTGGTGGATTTGTATCCCAGCAATCCAGTGAGTAATAATGAGATTGTCTTTCAGAAGATGAGTTTTTTGATGAGTGATTTGTTTTCTTATCAGTTCTTTCTCTTTGAACCTCTCCAAGGTTTCATGGTTTGCTGTTGGATGTTACTACCTCATGGTTGGGCATAAAAACGAACATGCAAGGCGGTATCTCAGGTATGACTGTATTTAGTTGTTTTGTGAACTTTTTAGTTCAAAGTTTGAAAGAAATTAATAGCTTTGTTTAGCAACGATGCATTAATTTGATCAAAAGTGACAGTAAAAACTTATAATAAATGCTCCTGTTTTGAACTTCATCAAAGAATTAAATAAAAAAATTATGTTTTCCACAACACTATTAAGCAGCACAATTTTCTTATGCACCAAATCAGCATATTAAAATGATTTAAAGGATTATGTGACACTGAAGATTGGGGTAATCACAGGAATAAATTGCATTTTAAAATATAGAAAATGTATTTTAAATTGCAATAATATTTCAAAGTGAAACTGGTTTGTACTGTATTTCAGATTTTTAATTTTTTTATTTTTTATAAATACAACCTTGATTTTACTGAAATTGTCATATAATATTGTCTAACATAAGTCACTTATATCTTTGAAAATAAGTATGTGTGTCAGTCAGTATTTAAGTATTATAACCTTTTGCAATATTATATAAATGGGAAAACTTTTTAGTGCTGATACTACAGAAATGTTCAGAAAATGTTTTTGTTTTGTTATCTGGGAAAAGGTTTCGTAATGATGACAGTATATATGTAGATGAAACTTGTGGTTAACACCAAAATCCCCTTCCCCACAGTAAAGCCACCACGCTGGAGCGCACATACGGACCAGCTTGGATAGCGTACGGTCACTCGTTTGCTGTGGAGAGCGAGCACGATCAGGCCATGGCTGCTTACTTCACTGCTGCCCAGCTCATGAAAGGGTTTGTAGACCTGCAGTGCTTGTGACAATTTAAATGAATATGGACAAGAATGTTTGCCTCTTTAGTATGACTTGTGTTTTGAAATTGGTAAAGCTATTACACTAGAAAAAAACCTTTCTGGCTTCCTGTTTGAACAGATGTCACCTTCCCATGCTCTACATTGGTCTGGAGTATGGACTCACTAACAACCCCAAGCTGGCAGAACGTTTCTTTAGCCAGGCCCTCAGCATTGCACCTGAAGACCCCTTTGTCATACATGAGGTTGCTGTGGTTGCCTTCCAAAATGGAGAGTAAGTGATTTAAAAAAAAAAACACACGCACTATATTCATCAGTGGTTAGTGGTTTTGCTGATGAGTGCTTTTCTTTTTTGCAGTTATAAAACAGCAGAGAAATTGTTTCTAGATGCTATGGACAAGATCAAAGCCATTGGAAATGAGGTAACCAGCCTCTTGCTTATATGACCTAGTTGTATTTCCACTTGTTTTTTGATCAATAGATGACATAGCTGTGAGTGAAGTGCATCTTGTTCAGTTTTTGTTCAGTACAAAAACAGACTCTTAAGGATTATAAATATGGCTGGTAAAATTACTCTGTGTGTGTGGTTATTTCTTGTATTGTTTGTCGAGCCTTTGTCTAAAGACAATTTTCTACCCCTTTGGGGAATGGATAGACAACAAATCTTTTGAAATCTTCTGGGTGTATCGGTCAACTCATGAAACTCTTTTTGCTATAAGCCATGTGACAAATCTGAATCATGAAAATTTCTTATAGACAGATTTGTGTATTCATTGACACCTTGTTTGTTGGTATAAGGTAGGAAATATACCTTTGTAAATCATAACTCTTAATGATTATTTATCTCCAGGTGACAGTCGACAAATGGGAGCCGCTCTTAAACAATTTGGGTCATGTCTGTCGGAAACTGAAGTAAGTGGAAAGAATTCTGATTTTACAGTATATTTACATTTTAGTTTTAGTTGTTTGTTGTTTCTTTTTTTCTTTTTCTTTCTAAAAACCTAAACTACCATTTCAAATGTTTAAGGGTCAGTAAGATTCTTTTTGTGAAAGAAATTATTTTATTCAGCAAGGACACATTCAGTTGAAGTGATAGTAAGAAGATTTCGATTTCACATAAATGGTGTTCTGTTGTTTTTACTTCATATTCATCAAAGAATCCTGAAAAAGTATCATTGTTTACACAAAAATATTTAACATTTATAATAATAAATGTTTTTTAAGCACCAGATCAACATATTAGAATGATTTCTGAAGGATCATGTGACAGTGAAGCTTTGCCATCACAGGAATAAATTAAATTTTAAAATGCATTGCAATAGAAAACAGCTTTTTTATTTACTTGATCAAACAAATGCAGCCTTGGTGAGTGTAAAAGACTTCTTTCAAAAATATTAAAAAAATAGTAACAGTAGTGTATATAAACTGCAGTGCATATTGCCAATTATTGCAGCTTAAGTAACTCATTATATCCCAGTTAAAATAGGCGGGATCTGGGCCGTAGTGATGCACTAACCTAGAATTATGGAATTACTAAAATTGTCTCGAGTGGTATTTAAATGAAGAGCTTGAATTGGGAGGCATGGTCACATTGCTTCCCTCCTCTCTTGTTTTTTTCCACTTTAATAGGGTGCTTGTTTTGTTCCGTCACTCTAGTGTTTGATGAATTATGCATGTCCACCCACTGGAAATCAAAGCAGGGCTCGCAATTCACACTTGAAGATCATTCCACTCATGATTCTTTATTTCTAAATGGCTGTTTAATTATTTCTTTTTGTTTGTTTGTTTGGACTGTTAGTAAAATGATTTGTCTTAAAACCCTAACTACAAACTTCTGCAATGAATTTGGCTCAAAACATACAGACTCAGATCATTTTTAGCTTTTTTTTTTTGCCCATTTTCCAATTCTCACCATTAACTAGTTGCTTATTAGCATGCATATTACTAGTATATGGCGGTTTATTAGTACTTATAAAGCACATATTAATGTCTTATTATGCATGATCATATTCTACATCCCTTAATCCTACACAATACCTAAACTAAACAAATACCTTACTAACTATTAATAAGCTGTAATTAGGAGTTTGAGGCAAAAGTCATAGTTAATAGTGAGAATTGGACCCTAATCTAAAGTGTGACCAAATGTTTTATTAAAGTAAGAACCTTAAAGGGTTAGCTCACCCAAAAATGAACATTATGTCATTAATTACTCACCTTCATGTCATTCCAACCCCATGAGAACTTCGTGCATCTTCTGAACACAAATGAAGATATTTTTGATGAAATCCGAGAGCTTTCTGTCTCCCCCCCCATAGATTGCAATGTTATTACCACTTTCAAAGCCCAGAAAGGTACAGTGGTTCAACCTTAATATTATGTAGCGACGAGAATACTTTTTGTGCACAAAAAATAACGACTTTATTCAACAATTTCTTCTCTCCTGTGTCAGTCGCTGACTAACCCTTTAAGATTGAAAGATTTAAGTTTGAAGATTTCCCAATTTTATTGATAGAATGTTTAAAATCCCAAATCTACAGCGTAACGACACCATTGCAATATCTGAATACTGAATTGGTTTTGTTTTTTCTCCCAAGTATTTAATCATTTATCGGCACATCTGAAAATGAGACACATATCGAGCACAACTGAGCATTTCAGAAATAAACCTGAAACCTAAGCACACATCCAACTTTAACAACGTTCTTCATCAGGTATTTTCATTAAAGAAACGCAAAACTGGTTTTCTTTAACAATCATCTATTGTTAAGTTGCTAGAGATTTATTGTACAGAATAGCAAATTAGTCCCAGCCTCCCATACTAAATACTTGAAGAACATTCAATAATAATGTTTCAGAACTTTTTTCTTGTTTCTTTCACTGCCTTGTTAGTGAGCTTATCTAGTTTATTTGTTGCAGTAGACAAAAATCAGGTCAGTGATTGCTTTCATCTTGTTTGTGTAGGAAATACGATCAGGCTCTCGAATACCACAGGCAAGCTTTGGTCCTCATCCCACAGAATGCTTCTACTTACTCGGCCATCGGTTATGTGCACAGCCTCATGGGAGATTTTGAGAGCGCCATTGACTACTTTCACACTGTGAGAATATATAACAATAACATAATTTTGTGCTGTTGGTCAGTTTTCCAATCAATTATGAGTTTACTGCACTTCAAATATATAAACTCCTTCTTTAGGCACTTGGTCTTAAAAGGGATGACACATTTTCCGTAACCATGCTGGGCCACTGCATTGAGATGTATATCAGCGATTCGGATGCTTACATTGGTAAGAAGACCATCTGTGTGCTTTGTAAATTTGCAGATTCACAGTGCCCTTGCAGCTAGTAAGTTATCTTGTTTTGCAGGAACTGATATTAAAGACAAAGTGAGAAAAACCCTCAGCACGCCTGCACTGATGAAGATGCTCAACACTTCTACCGACGGCAATGAGAGCCGAGCACAACCTGTAGAAGAGGTGAACGTGTGCCTGGAAACTCCCTCTTTTAACGCTGACAAACAAACCGATGCTTTCCAGCGCTTCCTCTTAGAGTGCGACATGCATGAGAGCGACATGATGCTGGAGACGTCCATGTCTGACACCAGCACGTGATTGAGACCTGTAAATGGGTCAAAGAGGAACTTTGAGCATGAGATGATTAGAATGTGACTCTGAAGAGGACACGACACGACCCTCTCCCTCCGCCATCCCTGCCGTGTCCTCTGCGTTGGACCCCTGTGGATTGATTTTTTTACTATGAATAAATGTAAAGAAGTGAATGCAAATGGGTTCTAATGATTCAATCAATAAACCCTGCATCCATATTTTTACATCGATTTGTGTATTCTCATTGGTGCTCTATTAAAATGCCTGTTTTGTGGATTTACACTGCCAATCAGATGTTAGCATCTGCAGACACTTGCATTTGGTTTAAAACCCTGAAATTAGTCAGCCAAAGGAAATGACTTGCAACAACTTTGTTGTTTTTATCAATTATCTCAAATATGTTTCTGAAGTTTCAGGAGGCAAGGAAATCTGTGTGGGTTATGTGCACAGATTTCTTTAATGATGTTGCTTTTCTACATTAAAGGAAATTAGGGTTGCACATTGTCTTAGAGTATGTGCACTTAAGTGTACTTACAGTGAACTTACCTAAGAAAGTACTAGGTAATATAAGGAAACTTAAGGTTAGTTTTAGAGGGTTTTAGTTTTCAGGGTTAGTACCTAATTATTACCTAGTTATTGTAATTACTATGAGTACGTAATATGTACATGAAGAACAGGACTATAAAATAAAGTGCTACTAATATAACAGTATGGTAATAAATACAATATATGTTGATGTTACGACCTAAAGTGGTCACACTTTATATTAGCTGTATTTTAAACCATGTATGTACTTACGTAAAAAAAAAAAAAGTTAGGTACAATGTACTTATTGTGTTCATGGTGTATTGCAAAACACATTTGGTGCTATTGAAGTGGAATATATAAGGATAGGAACAGGTTTGGTGGTATGGTTAGGTTTAAGGGTGGGTTAAAGTATAAAGGAAGGATCAACAGTGTAATGAATAATATATAATTAAAAATAAGTACAATGTTAAAACATTTCATATGTACACAATAAGTGCATTATATCAAATTATTATTTTAAATGTCAGTACATAGTTAATATAAAGTGGGACCTTAAAAGTTTTAGTGTTACTGATTTATTTATTCATTTAATTTACTGTACTCAAAGCCCCTCTTCAAGGGGACATCAGGCACCGCCTCCCTATTTGTGCATCCAGGAACGTCATGGGGTCTTTTCAAATCGACCCCTGAAGTAGAGCAGAAGTGTCTTTGTTTGCTGTCCCTGAAATGTGCACGCTGTGCCACTCTGGATGCTCCTCAGATGGAAGCTGGCTTGTGAGCAGCAGAATTAGCCATGGGTTGCACACCATCCAAATCCAACGTCACCTACTCTCATGTGCGCGTGAGTCGAGATATGGACACCTGTTCTACGCTTGTGCCCAGTTTAAAGAGCTCCATTTCTACCCCAGAGAGGCCTTCGCCTCAGCTCTGCCTTGAGACGGCCAGTGGGAAGCAAACTTTTCTGAGTGGTAAGAAATTAGTTATTCCATACTAAAATATATGGATAGTGATGCACAGAGGAAATAATATAGAGAGTTGTATATCAGAACACTTTTGCAGCTATTGAGATGGCATACGGTTAAGGTTAGGGATAGGTTCCGTGGTATGGTTCTTTTTTGTATGCAGAATTTCACTAGTATGACTTCAGCTTAAGTGCACTGTCAAATGATTAATTTAAATGTTACATAGTAGTTAACGACATTTAATATAAAGTGGGTTCGATTACTTTTGTAGATATAAAAATTGGTAATATACTTTTGCAGAAGAATGGATATTTTTGTAGAAAGTTAACATTTTGCTGATGGATGCTTTTGCAAATAGGTGGATGGAATAGACACTTTTGCATATATAGTTGGGTAGAGTGATACTTTTTGCAGTCAGATGGTTAGACACATTTGTTTAGATAAATGGATAGTACTTCTGCAGAAAGATAGACGGGTGAATTGTTTTGTAGATGCAATGAATACTTTTGCACCAACAGGATATCATCAGTGGATAGATAATTTTGCATCATGCTTTTGCAGACAGATGGATAGATAGATTTGCAGATAAATAAATGAATGATGAACACAGTAGCAGTGGTGGCGTTTCACAAAAACCTAGGGTATGGTATGAGTCCTTCTAGCCATACAACAACGACATTCCCAAATAATCACATTATATCTAAACAAAATGTGGACAAAAATCCATTAAAAGAACTTAACAACAGATTTAACAATAATACAAAATCAATGCAAATACTGAAACAGCCCTATAATTCACTGTGTCCTAACCATGTGAGAAAAACGATCTTTCCATGTTAATTGGAGTTTTTGTACTAATCAGGCGATTCACGACGATTCTATTTTATAAACAATTTTTATTTAATTGTGGCTGGAACAACATACAAAGTATGACAAGTGCAGATTATGTGCTTTATTTAATGTAACAATAATTTAAAGTGAGTTTGAATATAATTTTTTGTGACCTTTTATAGACATAGCCTTACTGAAAGCCACATAATGAGGTGATAATTCACCTCAGATCTTGAAAATAAATTAAACGAAACAACTATGTTCAAACTGTCTACTCAAGGTGAGCGAACAAGAGTATTCTATGATAAAGTCACGCAGTATGTATTTTTAATCATGCTAAAATAGTGTAAGATTTAGGAATTCGATATTGTACTTATTCATTTCGTTGCGAATGCAGTCAGTGCGCTTGTAGAGAGAGCCCACCCACACGCTCTTCTGATTGGCTGTGATTTTTGATTGATTGATTGATTGATTGATCTTGGGTCGAGTCTGTTTTACCGTTGAAAACCTTGTCACACTGGACATCGCTCAGGCTGTTTAAATGTGCTTTTATAACTAACGGAGTACGGAAGCCCTGAATGGCCACGGATAATATTTTTTTTTCTGTCTTGTTATCGCGTGATCACGACTAAATTTTCTCCTGATCTCGAGATAACAAAAGTTGTTTTCTCGTGATCACGACTTAATTTTCTCATGATTGTTTCATTCTGAAATACTGCACCAAGAGTCTACTGTTGCTATAGCAACGAACAGAACTTAACCGTGTGCTCTTATATGTTGTGGATCTTTCAGTAAAATCTTTGCTTCGCTTAATAAACATTATTGTGTAATTAACATGTTTAAATGATCAAAAGAGCAGGCGGAGCGCCTTCAGAAGAATGGCAGATTATTCTGTAACTATTCTAAAAATCGTTTAGAGTTGTTTGGATTCAACCCATTTTATTTTCCTCATTCGTTTGAAATTAAATTACATTACATCATTTGTTTGTTATTATAGTATCCTACTATCCTGTAGGATAGGCTGTGACTGGTATCATGTGTGTTCCTTCTAGCCATGCTATTCCGTTAAAAAGAGGTGCAATACTCCAGATAAAAAAAAAACAAAAAAACGTTTAATCCAATTGATATAATACAATCTTGGGATGCTGTTTGAGAAGAGTGTTTATGTATATGTGTGTGGTTTGCTACAAAGAAATGTACAAAATACAATAGTTTTAGTTACACAGTATCACTGAATTAAATTACACATCACTGCTACACATCATTACATAGGCTATAAATCATATTTCTTATCAATAGGCTATACATTGAGTGACACAATGTTGTAAGCTAACAGTTACTTAGACTGATGATTAAAATGGTGTCTTAAAGATGCACAATAAGGTGCAAAGAGAATACAGTGACATCAAAATGAGTTAAGTTTAGCGTCACACCAGACGCTATTGCAGTAGTGAAGCTGTGGTGAGTCGTGCATCTGCAGTAGAACGTAACGATAATACAGATACATGCAAGCAGAACTAATCACATTCAACCATTTAACATTAGTTAAATTAATTACTTAATGCACACAATACTGCACAAATTATAGCGATCACAACGCGTTCAATCTGGGCCACTCTGAACTGTAACACAGTAAGGCGCTATACCGCACCCCATCAGTTATTTGGTTCTATACTGCCACCTGTTGGTGCAGTTGACTTAGAGAAGATTAAGTCGTGATCACGAGAAAACAACTTTTGTTATCTCGAGATCACAAGAAAATTAAGTCGTGATCACGAGATAACAAGACAGAAAAAAAATATTATCCATGGCCATTCAGGGCTTCCGTACGGACGGCATCATGAGCTGTTTATTTCTCTTGCTTGTCTGAATGCCAGGGTATGGCAACTGCCATACGTAAACACCGCCCCTGCACAGTAGGCATGTTTTTTGTTTTTGTTTTTTTTTGCATATAATAGGTGAAAATCCACCACTGATACTTTTGCAGATATAGCCTACCTTTGGATAATTTTGTTGGTAGACAGATGGACAGAAGGATGGTCACATTTGTTTAAATAAATGGATACTTTAGATTAATTGATAGATATTTTTTGTAGACAAATATAATAATTTGCAAATGTAAAACATATATACATTTGCAGATAAATAAATATGTGAATAGATACGTTTGTAGGTTGATAGGTGGACTGTATATTTGTTTAGATAAATAAATGGGTTAATAGTACGTTGGCAGATGGATGAATGGATATTTTTGCAGACATATAGGCTATGGATGGATTGTGTTTTGGCAGATAAATAAATGGACAGACATGTAGGCATGCTATTGCAAACAGAAACATGGATGGATATATATACGTTTGCAGACATATTGTGGTCTCATGTTTCTTGCAGTTCCTAGTCCTGACTGTTACGGGCGCTCCGTGAGTCAGCCCAGCAGCCCGGACATATGGAGCACTGTCAGCACCGGCAGCCCGTTCGGTCCGGCTCGACCATGCATTCAGGCGAGCTGCACTGACAGCGACTCTGAAGACGACAACGCTGCAACCGGCAGTAAACAATGACAGTCATGGTCGTTGTTTTTATGCCCCTCCACATGCTGAAATGATTTTTTTTTTTCCTGTACTCAAAACAGAGGGGAAACTTGGGTAATATATTGATTTGTATCTCTCTTCCATGTCTTTTTTTTTTAAATGAAAAGATTAACCAAATATATAGGCTACTGCCCATATAACCGTATTCTATTTAGCTTTCATTCATAAAAATAACGTAGCACGGGTCCATAGTTCTGTTTGTATCAATGTATTGTATAAACAAAATACAACAAACCTATTCTTCTAATAAAAATTACAAGAGAATAAACGCCAACATGCAAGCCTCGCGGTATTTGGTGGTGAACTCCCGCGAGAGTTGGCGGATTTCGGACAGCGAAGAGGGCGAAATGGAGATATGAGGTCTGAAAAGGAGCAGAGGACAGGAAGCAGGGAGAGAGGCAGCGTCGAGATCCAGTTCAGGGAGTGTCAGAGGGAGCAGGACAACGTCGCGGTGAACCCGAAGCACAAGGAGGAGAAAAAGGAGATATTCACCAAGGTAAATGGCGCAGTTGTTTGGTAGGTTGGGAGAGTGTGATGATGATGGAGGGAACGGGATTCAGCACCATAGACAGCGAAAACACAGGACAGCCAGTCGAAACGAATATCCTGGTGGCATCAATCACGTCGAACACAAATGCATTCGTACGCTTAAACAATTACCCCTTTGAATTGAGTTAACATTACAGGCATTTAATAGCCTATGCATATATAATTTAAAGGGGAAAATCAATGGTGCAATAGAGACATTTCAAATGTACATTTATATATATATTTATATATATATATATATATATATATATATATATATATATATATATATATATATATATATATATATGCTATGTATGTAAGTGGATAATTCTGTCATTTATTTATTCATTATTTACTCACCCTCATGTATGACTTTGTTATGTGGAACACATTTGGAGAAATTAAACAATGTGCTTTAAGTACTTTTCCATCTAATTGCATTTAATGGGGACTGGATTTCTTAATTCCTTAAAAGGACACAAAAACATCATAATAGCAATCATGATTTATGCACAGGGATTTTGACTGTGCAAATGGGGCTAGATCCCTTGGGCATCTGATTACCAGGAACCTCAAGCTGAGAAAAAGCTACTACATGTATAAAATTAGACAAACAATCTGTGAAAATTGTAAAGAAATGAGAAATGTTCAAGTGCCCCCATTTTTATTTCAATGTTTTAAACACACGTTTGTTTGTTTTTTATTACAATTTCATTTCTAATATTTGCGACTTTATATTTTGTAATTGTGGCTTTTGAGGTATATTTTAGTACAGTTTTCTTTATTCATGCTTCTTTTGTATAGGTTGTCATACGTCGATTGCCACCCAGTCTATCAAAAGACCAGCTCGAGGAGCATCTGAGTCCTCTTCCATCTTTTGACTATTTTGAGTTCTTCCCAGCTGATCAGAGGTATATTCGGTTTGTGTATATAAATATATACTGCGATTATGATCACTGTCGCCGTTATACATGTGCATGCTTTATATATTATTTCTCCGCAGCTTATATCCGCATCTCTTCTCAAGAGCATACATCAACTTCAAAAACCCAGAGGATATCATTATTTTCAGAGATCGTTTTGATGGCTATGTATTCATTGACAATAAAGGTGATTCATTATACATAAGCATAACAGTGGTAATATAAATGGTTATATTTGTCGAATACAATGCATAAATGCATAACAGGTATATATATATATATATATATATATATATATATATATATATATATATATATATATATATTATATTATATTATTATTATTTTTTTTTTTTATTTTTTTTTATTATTAAGGCCAAGAGTATCCAGCTGTTGTAGAATTTGCCCCATTTCAGAAGGTTTCAAGAAAAAGTTAAAGAAGAAAGATGCAAAAGCAGGAACTATTGAAGAAGGTATTTACAATTTATAAAAATATAACTATTCATGAAAAGTGACTTTACTGAGTAAAGTATATATGGTAAAAGTTAATACATTTGTTAAACACTCTTTTTTTTCCCTTTAGACCCAGAATACAGGCGATTTCTGGAAAACTACTCTTGTGATGAAGAGAAATCCATGGCCAACCCAGAAACACTACTGGGAGAGATTGAAGCTAAAACCCGAGAACTTATAGGTATGGTTTTGGAAATCATTTAGTGCTGTTATCATTTGTGTAGAATGATAAATATATAAACCCAATTCCAAAAAAGTTGGGACACTGTACAAATTGTGAAAAAAAAGGAATGCAATAATTTACAAATCTCATAAACTTATATTTTATTCAAAATAGAATATAGATAACATATCAAATGTTGAAAGTGAGACATTTTGAAATGTCATGCCAAATTTGGATTTCATGAGAGCTACACATTCCAAAAAAGTTGGGACAGTTAGCAATAAGAGGCCGGAAAAGTTAAATGTACATATAAGGAACAGCTGGAGGACGTCTGGGGACTGAGGAGACAAGTTGCTCAAGTTTAGGAATAGGAATGTTGTCCCATTCTTGTCTAATACAGGCTTCTAGTTGCTCAACTGTCTTAGGTCTTCTTTGTCGCATCTTCCTCTTTATGATGCGCCAAATGTTTTCTATGGGTGAAAGATCTGGACTGCAGGCTGGCCATTTCAGTACCCGGATCCTTCTTCTACGCAGCCATGATGTTGTAATTGATGCAGTATGTGGTCTGGCATCGTCATGCTGGAAAATGCAAGGTCTTCCCTGAAAGAGACGACGTCTGGATGGGAGCATATGTTGTTCTAGAACTTGGATATACCTTTCAGCATTGATGGTGCCTTTCCAGATGTGTAAGCTGCCCATGCCACATGTTCGTCTGACCACAGAACAGTTGTCCACTTTGCCACAGTCTATTTTAAATGAGCCTTGGCCCAGAGAAAACACCTGCGCTTCTGGATCATGTTTAGATATGGCTTCTTTTTTGACCTATAGAGTTTTAGCCGGAAACGGCGAATGGCACGGTGGATTGTGTTCAAGACAATGTTTTCTGGAAGTATTCCTGAGCCCATGTTGTGATTTCCATTACAGTAGCATTCCTGTATGTGATGCAGTGCCGTCTAAGGGCCCGAAGATCACGGGCATCCAGTATGGTTTTCCGGCCTTGACCCTTACACACAGAGATTGTTCCAGATTCTCTGAATCTTTGGATGATATTATGCACTGTAGATGATGATAACTTCAAACTCTTTGCAATTTTTCTCTGAGAAACTCCTTTCTGATATTGCTCCACTATTTTTGGCCGCAGCATTGGGGGAATTGGTGATCCTCTGCCCATCTTGACTTCTGAGAGACACTGCCACTCTGAGAGGCTCTTTTTATACCCAATCATGTTGCCAATTGACCTAATAAGTTGCAAATTGGTTTATTACATTTACACATTTAACTTTTCCGGCCTCTTATTGCTACCTGTCCCAACTTTTTTGGAATCGGGTTTGTATGTCCAGGACAAGTATTACAAAGCTGGTTTTAGTTCACTTTGATGTGAACACTTTTTGATGTTGAGAAATGCTATTCAAGAATAGAGCTGTTCAATAATATCAGACACCTAATTCATGCTGGATACATTTAAGTGCAGCCACATATGTTATATTGCTCATTAACAGAAGGAGGGAACCCATGGGTCCAAAATGCTAATTCTCTTCCAGGTTTTAGGACTATAAATTAAGCTCTATTTTCTCTCTGTGTTACTTTATTTGTAGCCAAAAGGACGACACCCTTGTTGGAATACATCAAAAACAAGAAATTAGAGAAACAGGTAAGGTCTCAGAGAGCTCCATCTAACTGCATGTTTCACACTGCAGTTTTATACTGTATGTACATGATCCTTTTAAATTCTAGAGAATAAGAGAGGAAAAAAGAGAGGAGAGGCGAAGGAGAGAATTAGAAAAGAAGAGGCAAAGGGAGGAGGAGAAGCGGAAACGCAGAGAGGAGGAGAGACGACAGCGGAAGGAGGCTGAAAAGCAGAAGAAACTCTCTGAAAAAGAGATTAAGATCAAAGTATGATTTCAACTGTTTCTTTTCCTGAAGCTGATTACTTTTAACCTGTGGTTATCAGTACTGTACTATAAAACAGTTTTTCCATAAGATCTGCATTTTGAATGCTTTAGCTTTTGAAGAAGTGTGACCGAGACGATGATGTGGACTCAGACAGACTGAAAGATAAAGGAGACAGCGGCGAGATGGAAAAGAGCAGATGGGAAAAGCCGGCAGGACATGCTAAGTCAAAGGATTCGAAGGATAAGTAAGAGCTACCTAAAAGTTGCCCTTGCTTACCTTCAAAAGATACAGTGGGTTTAAAAATCGACTGTCATTCAAATTTGGATGTAAACAAAAGTTTAAAATGTCTATCTATTTTCTAAATGCATCTTAATGATCTAATTATTAAAATGTCATAACTTGATCTTCCAATAAAATCTTCTCTAATCATTTAGGCAGCTTAAACCCCACCCCTTTTTACAATTGTTTGATAGATTGAACCACATTTTTGGCCTACTTTTTTATGTTCCACTCGGATGTACGTCACAATATAGATTAAATTTTTTTTCGCAACTTTTGTTTCATCGCGACTTTAAGGATTTTGAAAAATGTGACTCTGCACTATTTCTAGGTCATTAATCAAATAAACATCAATGATCAATGATCATGTTAATTGTTTGGTAGATGTTCTTTCTTCCATTGAGACACATGATGCTCTTTAGATAATAGAGTGGTGCAGGTACTGCACTGGTGAGTGGTAGGTCACTTTGTTGGCCAACCGCCAGTTAGGCCCTGTCCCAAATGGCACCCTAAACCCTCACGGTCTTCCTCTGAGTCTGCACTTTCACAACGTAATGCCGCTTTGACCGCAAACTTGCGGGCTCGGCTGAAGTACACATCGAGGGCACATAGCAGCCGCAAACCTTCTTTAAGCTTAGAGGATGACGAATAAATGACGAATGAGACACCCTACAGTCTTGTGGACTTAACGCACACAGCGGCCATTCTAAGTCCACAAGACCGAAAGCGCACGTGAAGTGTGCCGTTTGGGACAGGGCCTTAGCATCGCACTGGTTCCCTCGAGATAAACCCAATAGGATTTTCCCATAGGCTTTTGGATTATTGCAAAAAACAAGCTCTGTGATTAACAAAAGTTTATGATACTTACACCTTTTGTCCATCAAGATAATTATCGCAGATGAACACAACTTTTGAAGCCTAAATGCAGTCGCCAGAATTAAAAAGCTAAACGTAGGCTATAAACGAGCTACACCACGGTTGCTTGACTTCAGCATCACATCACTAAGCTTCCGACAACTCTTTTAGTTTTTATCTCAAATCATTTTCCCAGAAGGTTTGAGTTACAATATTTGATAAGAGCACAGTTATAAGCATAATGAGGCTGTAAAAGCGGACTGAGCTTACCTGTTCGGCGTGATGATGTTTAATGTTTAAACGCGTAACAGCTTTAAAAAAAATGGGGTAATACTGATGTATTTTATGTCGTAGACTAAAGCGTGAAAGTGTCTTGAGCTTGTGTTCACCACAAGCCTTATTTCAGCCATTTAACCAAAACCCCATTCAAAAAACCCATTGTCTTTGGGACGAGGGAACCAGAAGAGCTAAAATGCTAACTCGCTTCTGCGTTTTGGCCTACAAAGTGATGTCATACCTGCACCAATCTATTCTCAAATCATACTGAATGAACAAGATCATCAGATTTAGGATCAACTTATGTGCAGTAATGAAAATGTTACTGAAATTAAAAAGTTACTTTTGGACCCCATTGTATATACATTTATTTATAAGTCATATTTAGTTCGTTGATTTCACTAAGTGGGTTTTCTGTAGTAGGAGTCAAATCGAGAGTGACAAGGAGCAGCGGGAAGGTCATGGCCGTCGGCAGAGGGACAAAGAGCATCGCGGCAGAGATGAGGAACGTAAACGCCAGAGGCATCACTACGAGTTTGACAAGTTCATGCGACGCAAGGAAGAGACCAAATGGGGCAAAGGCTACTGCCAGGACAGGGCCAAGAAAGACCAGCATCATGCCTATTCCTATTGCCCAGAGACCGGAGACAAACTGGGCAAAGAGGACCGAGAGGACATGGGTAGCAGGAAAGAACGGATTCGCAATAAGGTAAATAAAAGCTAACAGAGTAGCGATATCTCAACCACAGGCCATTTGCAACTCTGGTTCTGGTATTATGTACAGTTATTGTCATCAGTCAGTTTGTCCGGTCTGTGTAGCAGATGAATCCACTAATGCATTCAATATTTACACACCTGTACTTGATTTATACATCATTATGTCTGTGGGAAATACAATACGAATCTGCCTCCCTCCGGGGGCTTTCAATGCAGCCTTCACTGATGTCTTGAGGTAGTTAGCTGTAATTTGGCTGTTGGCAATATTATTGACGGAAGACAACGTGTCTCTCAGTCTGTGTTAGTGCATCAGGAGAAAAGGACTTCCCAGTCTGAGGGGCCAGACCAGATAGGAGGGGCTCTGCCAGCAAAGGTACAGCTAGTTTTTTAGCCTTTTCTACCCACGGGAGGGGATGCTTCACAATCTGTATACTGAGAGGCCCCGCACCTTACAGTGCCAGGCGTACTTAACAGCAGAATGTTGGTTATGCTGTAATGGCACAGATGGGGAGCGGTTCCCAATAGAAGCAGCTTATACAACTGAAAACTACGGCTCTGTTCCAAAACTTAAAGTTACTTATGTAGGCAGCATTTTAAGGCATTGCATGCATGCTCCCAATATATAAGTGGTCCAAAAAGTTTTATTAGTCCTTATTTTGGCCAAATTTTATATGGGTATCACATTTATCTTTCATTTATGTATCTCTTTTGCAAAAAGCAATCCCATGATGCATTGAAACAACCTCGGGGATCCAGTCAAGATGACAGACGAGGAATGCCAATTATAGATTATTATTAATATAGTTAAAAACATTTAAATTAGATTCAACATCTCATTTAAACCTGAAATAAACAATAATTTGAAGGATTTTGAAACATGTAAAATGTATTATTTAAAATCTTTAAAAATCTTTATTTAAAATATTTCTGCTCTGTTTTGTGAGGAAAAAATCCATTCAAGGTGGCACCCAAGGTGAGAGAAATGTTAATTATAAATATAGTTTAATGGCAGACGAGAATTATGAATATATTTAAAAACATAAATTAGATTAAACGTCTCACTTAAACCTTGAAATATACAAAAATGTTGAGGATTAGGAAACATATAAAAAAATTAATTATTTTAAATATTTCAGCTCTGTTTTGTGGGGGGAAAAATCCATTCATGCCCAATGTGAGAGAAATGTTAATTATACAGCTTTGAAAAAAGGATTTTGAACAATTAAAACAAAGAACCATTGCGTCATAAAGTGAATACAAAATATTTAAGATTCTGATCTATTTTAAGGAGAATAAGGTGAGAGACATTTCAATTATAAATAGTTATTATAAATTGTTAAATCTGGCTAAAAAGTTACTGTTCTACTCAATATTTGTGTGCTTTTATGCTTAGACTGTTAGTTAGCAACGTTATCACCAAACTCTATTGAAATGAATCGAAAGTCGAGTCATCTTTGTATTTTGCATTGAGTTGTTGATATGTAAATTGCTACGATTTTGTAAAGTATGAGGTTCTATGACAGATGTCTTAAAAGATAGCTCCTATACATTTCTCTTGGTTTTGGAACAGATCCTACATGTATATAGAAGAATACTTAAGATCTTGCACATTGTAAGTACACTGAAATGCGTACATGCTGGATTCTGTTTATATGTTTAGTAGTAGTCATTTAGCAGATGCTTTCATCTAAAGTGACTTACCGTACACTTACTTCCAGAAGTGATGATAGCAACGGTAGTCTGGTTACTAACCCTGAGCTCTAGCCATTATGTGTCACCCCTGTCTCCACCACCACCATAAACAGAAACTGTATAACACAAACAAGGGCATAACAGATACAAATCAGTGTAATGTTTTTGCTATGAACCTAATGGAGTTTGAGGGGCTGTCAATAGATGGTTGTCTGTCTTGCTGAAATGTGATTATGACGGGGAAGGAAATTGATTATACTGTATGCATGAATAGCACTTTCTTAAATAACCCGCCATGAAAAAAGCTGTGTTGTCTGTGTTTGAGGTATGAAATATGAGTGTATTGCTTTTGTCTCTTTTGTCTTACTCATTTCACGGCACAGGACCGACCAGCAATGCAGCTGTACCAACCTGGTGCTAGAAATCGCAAGCGCATGGGCTCCGGGAACAAGGCCTTTGACTTTGCGCCAATCTCTCCCGAGCACGGAGGTGAACATTGCTACAAGACGGTCATTGGTACAGGCTCAGAAAAGAGTGCTGACGAATGAAAAAAAGACCACGACAGGAAGAAGTTATGAACGCTCAACTTCAACCTTGTTTTTTTTTGTATTCTGAGTCATCTGTGAGTATAGTGCATTGAAATCACCACTTAATATTTTATACACAAAGTCACCAGTGTCATAAATGCAAAATGATCGGCTTCTGTACGCTTATCAAGGATTCACACCACTTCATTGAGACAAATACCTCATTATTTACAGAGATCAGATTTGTATGCCTTTTTGTAGTGCAAGAAATTGATTCCATTAAACAAGAGAATATAGATATATATATAGAGAGAGATTTTACTGTAAAGAAAATCAGTATGTGTTGTGAAATCTGTATTTTAAATGTAATGTGGGATGGGGAACAGAGACATATTTTTTTCTTTGAGAATATAAAAATGCTACATTGTATTAAGGAAACATTTAAGCATGTAACTCTTAATTTCACATTTTCACACTGTAATGCCTTTGAATGATGCCTCTATTGTCCCTGATGTATAGACATAGACATTGTGGCTTTTCTGCTTTTACAAATTCAACTCACTACAGGATATAGCAAATTTCATAGCATCGTTTCACCTGCGGGCCAAGAAGAACAAAATGATTTCTGTTAGGTCAAATAAGACGTTGTTTTGTGATATTTCTAACCAGTGTGCATGTTTTTGAGAAACTGCAGTCATTCAGCGGTGGGAGGCTACATGGGGTCACTTGCCTTACCTTTGATTTGCACTTAAATATCCCTCCGTTATTAAATACAAAAATACAGGTTTTTAGAATTATTGTTCGGTTAGAGTCCAACAAAAAGTCTGTAGAATACTTTAAAAATGTGAAATTGTATTTGATGGATTGACCATTTGTGTACAATAAAGATATATGATTATATAAAGTAATATTGGCATTTTTTATTTATGACTTAAAAAAATATTAAAAGAGCTGTATTCATTTTTGTTTGTAAATTATATTTTGACTTTTACACTTTAAATAAGTTTAACAATGTATAGCTTTTTTTTTTTTTTTAATCAAACTGAAAAATTAAACTAGTTAAATAAAAGAAATATTTCAAATTAAATAAAATTACAATTCTGTATCAATAATTTTATGTTGTTAAATATGGGCATATTTCTCTTGCCGTGGCCTGTCAGTACAAAAATATGAAAAAGGTCTGCACTCTAAAGATATTTTATTAATAAGAGATAAAGAAGTACAACCATTTCGGCTCTTTGGCTTCGTGAATAAGGCAAAAAGCTGAAACGTTTGTACGTCTTTATCTCCTATTAATAAAATATTTTTAGAGTGCAGACCTTTTTCATATTTTTTGTAAATAATAGCTGAAAATTGTACCATAATTCGAGTTTCTCTTGTGCACTTAAATTGCAGCTGAAATAATACTAAAGGACGAACTTTTCTCAAGGCTGGATTTCTTTATAAGATTTATTACTTTCACTTGCAAAATAGCTCAGCAGCTTAAGTTTGCTCTTTCTGAGTCAATTCTAAACCAGAATCAGTTTGGACTGACAAGACAGAAATCAATATTATTTGCATGCTTCTCATACTGCGTCTTTAGTTCCCACACTTTCATAGTCATAATGATTTCCCTGTGTCTTTCGTGGCATGAGTATTTACCTCTAATTTTACTTTTAGTCTGTTTTGTTCATACCCATTGCCTCTGCTTTTCTCACATGTGAAGTGTGAAGGAGTGTTGATGGAGGATGTGATAAATCACCCTGTACAGACGCATAATGTCACTAATGGCAGTTATCTGTAATCAAGTTCTCCGAGACAACACATTTATTTTAGGTTTGGGTGTTTTCTAGTCTAAAATGCATGAATAACCAACATAAAAGTACAGCTCACAAAACAAACAGGAAACAAGTTCATAGGTATGATGCTGATAAATCCCCTTAACAAGTTTCTACATTGTAGTTTCCTTTGTTGGGTGGTAAAAAAATCAATGAATAAATTCTTTCTTTTACTTTCTTTCTTGTACTTAGGCCTGTGTATATCCACACAAGATTTTACAGGCCTGGTCAGTGAAACACTGAGGTTTATATTAATGCATCTATAAGTTCACTAATAAAAATTGTGCATATTCTAAAAGTGAAATGTTCATTTCAGTGTTTGTTTTCAGTAGGAGCCCTTAAGACTACTTTAGCTTGGCGTGAGGAAAGGTGTGTGCCTTTAGTTTACTGGTTTATGTGGCGTATATTGCCTTTCACCACATCCTCCCACATCAATTTCAGCTTCGAAGTCATTTAAAAATCCAAACCAATAAAACATTCAAAGACACGCATCATTAATGAGAAGGAGAAACTGTGTAAAACCAGTATGACAATAGAGGAACTTCCTCTGTGGTGCTGTAAATTCAGTTTTGTTTGTGAAACAAAATGTCACTGAACTGGTCAATTAATAAATATTATAACTTTAATAATGAAATATGTATGTAATATTCTTATAAATGTTATAAATGATCAATTTAATGATCAGTGCAATATGTTGTTAAATTTCACATATGTGTAACTCTTAAGCTTACTATTTTGATTGAAATGAGTAGTCAGGCGGCGTACTTCCTCTCATCAAGAAGTTTCCTGAGTCTAACAGTCATGCCCGAAGTTTAACTGCCATCAACACACGAGGGAAGTCGCACATGCTTCTTAAGGTATGTACACAAACCTGATATTGCTTTGAAAATGATGTATTTCCTAAACATGTGCCGTTATACTTCACACTTTGAGTCGCTCTGATAATCCCAGGGATTTACCCTGGCTTTCCTTAAAGGACCATTACCTATTTTGATTTTAGTAAAATCTTACATTTTGTGCATTGCTCTGCTGTTAGTTAGAACAGATTCATTGCTACCTGAACGTTTTGCTGCTCTTGTTGGGGCCGAACTGTGTGATCGTTCGCTAGACGGATGATCTCATACAATCTCAGTCTGTAATTCCTCCGGATTTGACAGGTATTTTGAAAGTTTTGAGTTGCAAATGAATCTCCTGTTGATACAAATAACAACAAATGTAAGATTGAAAATATAGGAGCACTGATAGCATTTATCCATGTATAAACTCACTGATCACAGGCCATCAACATTTCACACAGTGAGCCTTTTATAGTTTTGACTAGCAGATGAGTCATGATGGTGTAACATTTCACGGGTGATGAGAAATTCTGTGAAAACACAAACACGTTTTACTCTGAGCCAGTAATGTGTTTTTAACAGTGTAAAATATGGAATAAATATAATATTAGGTGAGTTCTCCATATTAAAATGTTTTCTTTTTCTGTGTTACTTTTTACATTCTCGCTGTTTTATGAATTTGTTGGGTTAGATTAAATTAGTTAAATTTAGCTGACAAGCTTATGAAGATAGTTAATGGCAGGTTACACTGAGACAACTTTCCTCTTTAAATATGATAGCAAGTCTCATTATTGGGGCAATATGTGTTTAATAAACTTAATAACAATAACACTTTTCTGGGCAATAACTGTAGAAAATGTTTTGTGGCTACTGTGGAAAGTTAATGCTTTTTGTAGCCAGAATTTATGTGGGCTATACAGAAATTTGCTTTTAAAAATAAACCTACCATGAGAACTATTTTGAACTGGCGTAAAGGGTGTGAAAACTAGACATGGTTTCACCTACATCTTCACATAGGCATGGTTAAAACATGAAAACGCTTATTAGGTTATACATTTTGTATAACCATATTACCCGTAAATGTTACTGCATTTTTGTAAATCTAATGTACATGCAGTACATTTAGGTACAGTATACATCAGTTTACACATCCCCTGTGTACCAAATTTAGCGTTGTTCATGTATTCTCTACTTGTGCTGCAGGAGCAACCTATTTCTTAAAACTTTGCTTAATGACAGAAACACTGATATAAAATACTTTGTGAATGATGGCATTCAAGTACAGCGCGTAGCTGATATTTAGCAGGAAAATCAACAGGCCATTGAAAAAACTCTTTCTAGGAAATGAACAATGGTTTAGTAAAAGGAGTAATTCACAGACATTTTTGAATTCTGTCATTTACTCACCATACATTGAATGTTAATAGGATCCAATTTTGTTTGGACTCCAACATTCTGTATATATTCCCTTGTTATGCAGAAGAAAGAAAGACATGCGTGGTTTAAACCACACAAGAATGAATAAATTATTTCTTTTTGTCTGCTCAAGTCTGCTTATTTAGGTCGCATGAAATAAAATAAAAAATTATAAAGACGATAATAAATGACTCAGAGCATAAGGTTGATTTTTAAACAGACCTGGTGACACATTTTAGACACTAACTTTAATTATACGCAGAAAGGTGGCGTACCCATTAGTTGGCATCATGACCTGAATAAAAGGCCTATAAAATCTATGAAATCAGTGACACTGTTTCAGAAAACTTATTTTACGTCAAGCGTTTGAAACTATAGCCCACCTCTACAATTTCAATCTGTGCAAGACAGCCGCACTAAATCTGTAATGACTAAACCAAATCTGATGCTGGCGCATGCTGCGGCATTAAAATATTTTTCACTTCCTTTGAAGGAACACGAGAAAAGTCCCTTGCTCTGGACTAACCGTGTGAATCATTTCAGTTTACATTTGTGAAACAGCTCTGAGACTTAGAATAGGCAGTGATTTGTTGGTTATATGTACTAACTGCATTGTGCGTACCTGCTGAAGTAGCACGTTTGGAAAACCTTTCACATGGCCTCGCATTTCCTGTTCACAGAATTGCACTCAAATGTATGCAAGGGTGTTACGAAGTGTCATGTTTACATCTCATTTGTTCTATGTGTGTGTGACTGCAGGTATAAAAACTGAGAAGTGTTTTCAGCACAGCAACACATTACAATGCCTTAGGCAAAGTATACTTTAAAATAAAATAAATATTTATTTTAATCATATTTATAGGCTAAATTATAAATTAAATTAAGCAACAATTATATTTTTAATTATTATTATTATATTTTATTAATTAATATCACTATTATTATTTATTTATTTATGTTGTATACTAATGCATAAATGATCATATTATTTACATATAAATGATAAAACTTTATGTAAAAACTATATGTAAATTATTATGCATTATAATGTATAAAAATAATCTTAAATCAAGCACTCATAGTACAACAAATAAAACCTACTAACAATGCAGATGTTAATCACAATTTGTGGTTAAATAAAATGAATTAAATTATAAATTAAGCAAGTTATATAATAAATATATTATTATATTTTATTAATTATTATCACTATATTTATTTTATTTGTACTCTAATGCATATCTGTTAATATAATTTACATATAAATTCTAAAACTTTTTGTAAAAACTATATGTAAATTATTATGCATTATATTGTATAAAAATAATTTTAAGCACTCAAAAAAAAAAATCTGTTACATTTACGGTAAAAAACTGGCAGCTGCTGGTGTTGCCAGAAATTTACTGTAAAAATATGGTAGCAACATTTTAGGTTTTACAGATTTAAGTTACATTTACAGTAAAAAAAAAAATTTAATTAACTGATAATTAAATATTTAAATTACCAACCTATTGAAATACTAATATCTGTTACCTTTGATATATACTGACAACCACCAAACACAGTGGGGATGAGCGTCACATGATGACTCAAAGCTTATCACAAGCAGCTTTCAGAAGAACAATGCTAATATACAGAATTTGCACAGTGTCATTCACACAAACACTAAACACCATCATGGTAACACACGTGGAATTTTAAAAATGTAATAAACATTCATTTAACAACATTAGATGTAACATAAAACCCTAATGTACATAACTGATTAGAAAAAAATAAGAAAATATTATCATGTCATACAGGGAATTCTGGGAATGTCAATTTACTGTTTTTCATTGTAAATTACACAATGACTTGTTCTTTTTCCACTTCCAATTTAACAGCATTTTACTGTAAAATTACATTAAATGTAATGTCTACCCCTATTACAGTTATTCACTGTAGTACGGAAACTTTCTGTTAGCCAATTAACTGTTTTTCCCCATAGCACTTTTACAGTCTTTTACCGTTAAAGTCACTATCATCACTAAAGTTTATGGTAAGTGTCATCTCTTTGTCTCAACCTTTTTCCAACAGGTGAGAAAAACAATCATGAATGAGACACAAAAGGACGTCAAAATGGACAATGCCACCTTGGCCATGTTTGACAACAATCTGGCCAGTCATATTGTGTCAGCCATCTACGTAATTGTGACTCTGGCCAACCTCAGCGGTAACGGCGTCTCTCTGTATCTGCTGCTGATGCGCACCTCTCCGAAAACCCCCTCCATTATCTTCATGATCAACCTCACCCTCACTGACCTGATACTGGGCACTGTGCTCCCCTTTCAGATTGTGTACCAATTGCAAGGCTACAACTGGACTTTGGGTGCGGGCATGTGCAATGTACTGACTGTGGTGTTCTTTGCCAACATGTACTGCTCCATTTTATCCATGACCGCTATTAGTGCCGACCGCTACCTGGGGATTGTGAAACCCATGCTCTTCAGAGAGATGAGGAAGAAAAGAAAATTCGCAATTGTTGCCTGTATATTCATGTGGCTGCTTGTCCTTGCCATTCTGAGTCCGCTGGAAAAAGAAGACCTGACATATTATGTACATGAGCGCAATATTACCACATGTTTTGACATATTGAAGAAGGACATGCTCCCTAGCGTTGCTCACTGGGCGGGATTCCTGTTCGGCTTGTTCATCCTCCTCTTCCTCTGTCCGTTCATCGTAACGATGTATTGCTACATTAACATCATCCGTGTCCTGGTCAGAAATACCAATAGTCAACAGAAAGGCCGTGCTGTGCGCCTGGCCTGCATTGTCCTGTTTGTGTTCATCTTTTGTTTTGCTCCCAATAACATATTACTCTTGGCCCACTCAATCTCAAGGCTGTACTTCGACAAATCTCTCTATATCTACTACAAACTCTCACTGTCTCTTAGCTGCATTAATAGTTGCATAGATCCATTTATTTATTATTTTGCATCTAAAGAGTTTCGTCGGAAGCTAAGGCAAATTCTAAGGTTGCAGACTGTCAGCACTGGTGAGACCCAAATGACTGAGGGTCACAGAGAAAGCGTTTTCTCTGGACGTTCAGTGTACAATGCAAACGAAGACTGTGACCATTTTTAACATTTACTTTTTTGGTTGTACTATTGCTTTTGGTCTCTTTATTTTTGGAGGAGAGAAGATTATAGGAGAAATGTCACGATTCAAACTCGCACTGGTACTTAATGTGTCAGAGCAGGCCACGGGCTCTTACCCATGCAGCGGTTTAGCATGTAAATCTGTTTACTTCAAATTCCTAGGAAGGGCCACTTCCCATATTTTATTTTCTATTTGTTGTTTTGTAGTGTTTCCCTTTTGTTCTGTATTGATTTCTGACCGAGCAGCTGAGAAAAGGCATGCTGCTCACATGCATTAAGGGCGCGTGATATTGTGATATTTTTGTTTTTAATTTGGTATCAGACATCTAAGATCCTCTTACCAAAAAGTTTACATATTCTTCACACATGTGGTTAGACTTATGTATCAACTTCAGTTATTGAAAATGAAAAAGTACAAAGGCTTGTTGTGGCAGCTATTTTAACATATCATTGATCTGTGAATTATTTTTGTAAAATGTGTAGTTATTGTGTGTGTGTGTGTGTGTGTGTGTGTGTGTGTGTGTGTGTGTGTGTGTGTGTGTGTGTGTGTGTGTGTGTGTGTGTGTGTGTGTGTGTGTGTGTCCTCCCCCCACCCCATTCAGCCAAGGTGTTTCGATATTTATTTTACTTAAGCTGTTTTATAATGTGCATGGGTTATTACATTTTATTGCTAGTTAACAGTTTCATATTTGTTTGTATTGCTGTTTTTTCTTCTATATCGTAACAAACTATACGTCATGGGGGCAAGTTAAATTGAACACATTTGAGCAAATAATTTAGCATTTTTTGTCATTCTAAGATTAAAGATTATGTGCTATTCAACAAAATCCGTGTTGCAAACAACTATGTCTATTTTAAGTTGTTCGGACGGGCCTACTTGCTGTGAGAGCCACAGACATGTCACTGCAAGGTCAAGATTTTTTTTCTCACTTCCTTTAAATCTGAGAACTTTTGCATGTCGAGTGATGTACTGTGCAAAGTGTATGGAATAAATGTAACTTAAAAAGTCAAACTAATTAGTGCGAGACTTCAGTGGGAACAACAACAACAACAACAACAAAATCCGCTTCTGAATCAGTACTGAAACGTTACTAAATTATACATTTGTACAGCAACTGAGTGCTACGGCAATTGCTAAGGTAAAGGCACCAAAAGGAAAAGGAAATAAAGCAGGTTGCAAAAACCACTTCAAAGTGCACTTAGTGATGTTATAGAGAGAGAGAGAGAGAGAGAGAGAGAGAGAGAGAGAGAGAGAGAGAGAGAGAGAGAGAGAGAGAGAGTGTTTTTGCTTAATTTGTCCTTTAGACATCAAGACAGACAAAAGTGTGTGTGTGTGTGTGTGTGTGTGTGTGTGTGTGTGTGTGTGTGTGTGTGTGTGTGTGTGTGTGTGCATCTATATTATAAAATCATTGGTAAATAACTGTGTAATTTGAATTCTAAATAAAATACTTTAAAAAAATTGTTTTTTTTGTTTTTGTTTTGTTTTTACAAGAAAACAGAACAACAATGCATTGTCCCATCTAAATATGTCTTAATCAGTTGCACATTCAGTTTTTTTATTTATGTATTATTTGTGCTTATTTATTTTTATAAATATTTACATAAACCAGCGATGACAAGGTTCATTATTGAGTAGCTATTTCAATGCAGTGAAGTCTTTTTCTTAGATTACTGTAAGAAATTCAATTCTTATAATGTGTGGCGTTTGGAGGCTTATCACTAGGTGAGCAAATGTCTCGTCTTACCCCACAGCTACCATTTTGAGAGAGAAAAAAAGCTTTATTTAATAGTGACTTAAGACAAATAATACACATGGTTTTTATACATTCACCAACATACTTACACATTTAGATGTGTGTGTTTTTTTTTGTGTTTTTTTGGCTTTGGCTTTGGCTTTAACATTTATTTTGATCTGCCATGTACAATATTTAATAAAAAAATGTGCAGTTTCTTAGATTAAACGGCGACACTCACTATTGTACTCCGCTCGCTCCAACACATTATAAACGGACATATGTTATATATATAAAACGGACAGTAATTGCAATGTAAAACCTAAATTTACCATGCCAAAAAGCTTCTTGAAATTAGTAAGTACGGGCACGCACACCCGTGACTGCACGTCAGAACCAGAACCAGACTGTAAAAGGTCAGAACGTGCCAAGTTGCTTCGTTTCTCGGCAACCGTAAATAGCGTGCTATCATTCAGTTAGGTTTATAAACTTAATCACTTTTCAGAATGACAGATTATTACAACACTTATTTCAAATATATAACTATATAATATATAAATGTCAAAATATATATATATATATATATATATATATATATATATATATATATATATATATATATATATATATATATATATATATATATATATATATATAACATTGGCGTCTTTTGGCGTGATACTACTGCAGCTGAATTAAAAGCAATATTATTTATGTTCTAAGCGCCCTTTATATAACCCAGAGTGACGTTCTTACAGTAGTTTAGTGCGCATGTGCATGGTAGACTCCGCCTCTTCAGGATCTTGGCTAGTGTTGGCGACTGCGTTTCGGGAAGCGCAAAGAGTTGAGCGGAAACGTCCTTTCCAGGTAAATGCCTAAAAAAAATTCAGATAAATGAATATTTGCTTGTTTTAATTATGTGTAATGGTCTTCTGCTGACTTTATTAATGTCCAAAATGAAACATAAATGAAGAGCTCACCATCACGCCAAAGTCTTGCATGAATTCATGCTGTGTATTTAGACTAACGAAATACTTAAAGTTACTCATCTAATGCAGCCACACTGTGCATGCATTCTTAGAAACGGATAGGCTGATCTTTTCTGTTGAATTTCAAAAAAAACAACGATAAGGAAATGATGATCTGGCCAAACTGGTCAAGCTCACCTTTAATCATTATCAAGGTTGCTGTCCCACAGAACATAGACTTTTGCTGTTTCATCACATGCAATTGTGAAGTTACTTTATAAGCCATGTAGGTCAACTCCATGCCAAAGTACTGCACTTGCTGGAAGTTTTATGTTTTTGACATGCATTTAGTGTTTCTCTTGATTCCCAGGACAGACTTCTGGAAGTGACAGAAAGGAGAGGGATAACATGCTGTTAAATCCAGTAATATCCAAGCTGAGTGGAAAGCTTGTTGTCCTGGCAAGTGCATCTCCACGACGGCTGGAGATTTTATCGAATGCTGTAAGTTTTTTTTTTTTTTTTTTTTAGGTCTTTACTGAGGCAATGAACTTCAAACGATCAATCCTTTATCTTTTCTTCTGCTTTAATGAGGTAGGGTTTACGATTCGAGGTTGTTCCCTCCTGGTTTAAAGAAACATTGGACAAATCCTTGTTTAAAAACCCATATGAATATGCAGTGGAGACCGCTAAACAAAAGGCTTTGGAGGTGGCTCAACGAATGCCATTTGTAAGTTCTATTTGATAAAGCAGCTGTTCTCTAATGTTGTTTCTGTCAAGTTACAATGTTCCTTTTATTCTCTATGATTTTATATTTGCTGGATTCAGAAACACTTGAAAACTCCAGATATTGTAATCGGAGCAGACACTGTTGTGGTAAGTAGCTGTATGTTGTGATGTATTCAACATGATAATCTGCCCTGAAAAGTGCTAAATGTGTCTCCTTTCGTTCTCAGACAGTTGATGGCTTGATCTTGGAGAAACCTACTGATAAACAAGATGCTTACCGTATGCTGTCCAGGTGCATTTTCATTTCTTTTTTCTTTTTTTTGAGTCAGTGAGAATTTTGTGGCATATTATTTCAAGAGCTAAAATACATTGAAATTAATGTTTCAGGTTGAGTGGTAAGGAACATAGCGTCTTCACAGGTGTAGCTATTGTGATCTGCCATGACAAGATTGGTATGTGAATGTTTAATATTTTTATTTTTACAACTAAAGTCTTGTATTTGTGAGATAGACAAGTCATTTTAAAGTGCTTCATTCATCTTTACAGGTATAGATACAGACTACAAAGTAGTTGATTTTTATGAAGAGACAAAAGTTAAGTTTGCAGAGTTATCTGAGGAGATGCTCTGGGAGTACATCAACAGTGGAGAGCCCATGTGAGTTTATGAGTATAGATTTTGCATCGAATGCATTGAATCTCGGTGATCACATTTTCTGAGCATGTTCAGTGAATTGGAACTTGTTGAACCTGTGGAATTTGAACCTTGGTGGAGTTGGTCATTTTTGTGTTTGCTTTGACGTGCTGAAAATGACACGTGGGTACATTTTTAAGTAAATAAGTAAATTTTTGTCAATTTTGAGTTGCATTTGACCTGCCACACAAAATTTGGTGTATGACGAGACTGACAGATTTATCTATTTATTAACAGGGACAAGGCTGGTGGTTACGGGATCCAGGCATTGGGTGGCATGTTAGTGGAGTATGTGCAAGGAGATTTTCTTAACGTGGTAGGCTTCCCTCTTAACCGTTTCTGCAAGCAGCTGGGGTTGATTTTCAACAGCCCACCTGAAAGTCCTGCACACAAGATCAAAGGGGATTCGGTTGAGGCTTGGACTCTGATTAACAGCCTGTCCGAAGGCGCTGCAAATTTGGAGGTTAAGCTATTGGAAAATGGTGAAGACTGCAGTAGGATGTCTATGCAAGAACAGAACGTGATGGGGCCAGAGTGTGCCAAGTGCAGCAGACAGGACGTCCCCCACAGTATTATCAACTTACTGGATGGGTTCAAAGCTTCAAAGGTAATAGTGATTAGGTTATTTCAAGTAATGGTTCACTAAAACAAAGAAAAATTAGAGCATTATTTACGCACCCTCATATTATACTTAAAACTTTTTTTTTTTTTTTTTTTTAGTTCATACTATAGTGAATATGGGCTTTAGTATCAAGGAAAAACACATTTCTTATGACGTATGCACTATATTCCAAGTCTTCTGATGCCAGAGAGAAATTTTGGTAAAACATTCTCCTGTTGTGTTCAACAAAATTTACAGTAAACAGACTGCCACAAGTGTTAGCTTGGATGGAATCCCCATATCAGAAATGCCAGATCTTGTCAAAAGATATCCGTTTTGACTGGTGTAAGAAAAACAGTAAAATCTGTTAACAGAAAGTCTTGTCTGGTACCCCAAAACTCTATTAACAATCTTCTATCAGCCTGGGAGTTTGACTGAAAAAGCCATAGAAGAGCAGAAGCAGGAGACGAAGTGTTTATAATAATAAAAATAGCAGAGTTTATTGAATAATCTTAGTTGCGTATGTTTCAATGCAGTGCTAATCTAACAAGTGTTATTGTTCCAAGAGAAAAACAATGGAAAACTACTGCTTCACAACGTGTGATGTTAAAAACTTTGAAATTGGGGCATTCTCTTATCTCTTAGTCGTGAAGACAAACATCCCTTAAAACCACACAATCATAAGATTTAAACAACAATAGACAATAAATAAGTAATATAAAATAATAAAATTATAATAATATGAATAAATGATTATCTACTATAATTAAATCATATGAAAACAAAGATAATAAAACACAATCTGGTATGGTTGCTCTCTTAAAGTAACACACACACAGATTGCTATTGAGAATCATTAGATCCTTCACTTGAATTAATAAATGACAACATTTTAAATATACACATAATCACTTGTTGGGGAAAGTTACTTTGAAAAGTAATGCATTACAATATTGTGTTACTCCTTAAAAGTAACTAATTGTGTTACTTTTTAAGAAAAGTAATGCATTACATTACTTTTGCATTACTTTTTTTCACCTGGGCTGGGCTTGTTTTTTTTTTAATTAGCATAAAAGTTATTTTTGTAGAACTTTTGAGCAAATGTCAAGACTCTTTCACACCAAAGGTGAAATAGTAAGCCTCAGGTTGAACGAAATGCACATTCACGCGTGTACAGTAGAGGCGCAGCTCAAACAAACCTTTCAGCTACTGCCATTCTGGATAACGGAAGGATAGGATCCAGGAGAAAAAAATACTTTTACATTTTTTTAAAATCTAGTCATTTTTGCTTATGGTTTAACTTAATCAAAGATCAGCAGCAAGTACATTGGCCAATAAAGTGAGATTAAATGCATAATATATTTGTTTTTTTAACAGATTTTGCATTTCACTGATTTTTTTATTTTTTTATTTTGAGGAATACTGAATCTTTTTTTTGTGCAAGTGAGATTAGTAAATGCATGTTCACATTTAGTCTAGAACTACAATAACCATCTTGAAACACAACGCCTCTGCACTTACGATTTGTCTCAACATTGGGACAGGAGAGCTGTCAGTCAGTAAATGAAAAACAAAGTAACTTGCATTACTTATTTGAAAAAGTAACTTTACTAGTTACTTGAAAAAGTAATCTGATTACGTAACTCAAGTTACTTGTAATGAGTTACCCCCAACACTGCACATAATATATAATATACACATGGTTTGCATGATTTACCAATGAGGAAATGTTTAATAACTGCTCTACAATGCATTTTGTTTATCAGACTCTATTCACAGCATCCAAACTGAAGGTGTTTGATGTATTGAACAGCTCTGAAAGTCTGACATTAGAAGAGGTAGCTCGCCAAATCAACGCCTCTGTTTTAGGCACTGAGAGGCTTCTGGAAGCTGCTGTCTCTTTAGGGCTGCTAGAAAGGGTCAAACACAGAGATACAAGTGGTAAGATTTACATACTGCCATTTTACTCTCATATATGGTGTTACTGTCACAGAAATCACATGTTGGTTTTTCTAAATGTGAGTTATGAAACCACTCAAAGCTCATTGTCCATTTATAACCTACAAGCACTTTCTCTGTTCACTGAATCAAGGCACTTGCATGAATCCTCCTACTCTGATACATGTTCTCTTCATTGTTATGTCCGGAGGTGGACTGTGAATGTAACATTGTTTATTGTCTGTTATAGTGTACAGAAATACAGAACAGGCCAGCCACTTCCTGGTATCGGACAGCCCAGTGTCTCTGCATGGCTACATTCTCCACTGCAATGATATGGTGTGGCCTCTCTTCAGTCATCTAGAGAACGCTGTTGTGGAGGGCACCAGCCAACATGAGCGGACTTTTGGGAAGAAGAATGAGGATGCGTTTCAGGTAGACATGCATTTTCTGCCTACATCACCCATGGGTCGTGCACTTTTAAAAGCCATTGACAGAACTTCTTTGCTGTTTTCTAGAATGCCTACTACAGTAAAGATGAAGTTAAGATAAGATTCATGGATGCAATGCACAGCATCGCAAGAGTGACTGGAAAAGATGTGGCAACAGCGTTTGATCTTTCTTCCTATAAAACAGCCTGTGACATTGGAGGTATATGATCTTCCTCAAAAATAGAGACTATATATTTACTAGTATATCAATGGTATACTGATTAATCGAATACAGTCCACAACAATTTAATGTGCAAATTAAGTACAATTTATTGGGGAAAAAAACTAAATTAATTTGTTAAATGGACAGCCCTAATATAACGTAAAATGTTTTAAGAAAATTAAATTAAATTAAATTAGGGGAAAAAGTATTTAATAAAAAAATTGATTAAAGAAAATGTATAAATAAAAACATTCTTGGTCGCTTTTTATAACTTTCAGGATTATTCAACATTCCCACTCTTAAAAAACAACGATAAAAAGATAAAACATTGCGCTGCGAGTGACCACGAGAGCACAAAGATAAGATGTGCAGAAACCACTGTCCCGCTGCTGTCTTGCATGATTTGAGAATCCACTAGTGCATGCATATTTTATTCTGAATGAGCTTGTTTTCAAAAGCTGCTTTTCTGAGGAGGAGTTGCGAGCTTGTTATGCAAATTATATGTGCTTCTAATTTCCAGTTTTCTTAAGGGCTTTTTATGGCAAGGACATCTGTATTTATTGTATTCTGTTTGTTTTCTTCACCCGTGTTGACCTATATCAGCCTCGCCAAATGATTTCTGAAAGATCATGTGACACTGAAGACTGAAGTAATGATGCTGAAAATTCAACTTTGCCGTCACAGAAATAAATTACATTTTTAAATATATTCAAATAGAAAAAGTTATTTTAAATTGTTGTAATATTTCACAATATTACCGTTTCTTTTTTTAATTTTATTTGTCTGTGTAGGAGTCAAAAATACATATTACAGAATTTAAATAAAAATGGATACATTCAGTCCAGCTGACATCTTACAAATTTCTCAATAAATTGTAATATTTACAGATCCTGAATTATTCACAACACAATAAAAATAAAAAGGGACAAAAGAATATATGTATTTGTACGTATAAATGTATAACTAAAAAAAAAAATTGAGTACTGTACAGTCTAGTGGTTTAATTTACAATGATAATCTGTGATTACATCTATAATATAATTATATATATTTTCAATATATTTCAATTTTCCACAAATTCCTTCCATCCTTTTCACAACAGAGTCCCTTTTTTAATTTTAAAGAAAAGGTTATTCCTGTTTCTTACTGTGTTTTTGCTGTGAATCTGCAGCCTTGGTGCGCTTAAGATTTTTTTACAAATTTATGATATATATACTTTTATGGTATGATGCATGTTAAAAAAGCGTTCTTGCACAGGTTGCACTGGTGCCATGGCATACGAGTTTACAAAAGCCCACCCTGGACTGTCAGTTATTGTATTTGACTTGTCATAAGTCAGTGAGATGAGACGTCACTTTAAACCTAAAGAAGATGATGACAGAGTGTCATTTGTTATGGTCAGTGAGTTCTTTTATATATATTTGTATATACACACGTTTTTATGATGAAGAATTTTAAAATGTATTAATTTAATATATAATCAATTCTGAGTAATGTGCAAAAGGCCTTGGGTAACACTTATTTTATAGTGTCATTGTTACATTTGTTACATGTAGTTACTATAGTAATAACTATAAATTATGCATAATTACATGCAACTAACCCTAAACCAAATCAAACCCTAACCCTAATCCTAACCCTATAGTAAATTCATGTACTAACTTATATTACTCAGTACTTAAATGTATAATTACAAAGTAACAAAGACACCTTAAAATAAAGTGTAAACAAATCACTGCACTCACTTTTTTCTCTCACTCTATTCTCTCTCTCTCTCTCTCTCTCTCTCTCTCTCTCTCTCTCTCTCTCTCTCTCCCCTCTCTCTCTCTCTCTCTCTCTCTCTCTCTCTCTCTCTCTCTCTCTCTCTCTCTCTCTCTCTCTCTCTCTCTCTCTCTCTCTCTCTCCCTCTCTCTCTCCTCTCTCTCTCTCTCTCTCTCTCTCTCTCTCTCTCTCTCTCTCTCTCTCTCTCTCTCTCTCTCTCTCTCTCTCTCTCTCTCTCTCTCTCTCTCTCTCTCCCTCTCTCTCTCCCCTCTCATCTCCCTCTCTCTCTCCCCTCTCTCTCTCTCTCTCTCTCTCTCTCTCTCTCTCTCTCTCTCTCTCTCTCTCTCTCTCTCTCTCTCTCTCTCTCTCTCTCTCTCTCTCTCTCTCTCTCTCTCCTCTCTCCCCTCTCATCTCTCTCCCCTCTCATCTCTCTCCCCCCTCTCATCTCTCTCCCCTCTCTCTCTCTCTCTCTCTCTCTCTCTCTCTCTCTCTCTCTCTCTCTCTCTCTCTCTCTCTTTCTGCAAAATAGGAGATTTCTTTAAAGATGACCTGCCTAAAGCAGACCTGTATATTCTTGCGCGAATCCTCCATGATTGGTCTGATGAGAAACTGCATGTATTATTGAGCAAACTGTCCAAAATGTCCACACCAGGTAAGTGCTTTAAGGTGTGACATGATAAAATTCTTAATGTGTAAGCCTGATTCTAAAGTATCAAACTTTTTGATGCCAATGATCATCTAATACAGGGCTGGGAAACTCTGGCCCTCCACTATTTATTTATTTATTTATTGCAAACAAATAAAAAAATTTATCCAAACTTAATAAAACACACCTGAAGAAGCTAATTAATTTAGTCAGTAATTACTAGAAAGCTACAGGTTGGTGAGTGGATCTTGAGGGCCAGAGTTTCCCATCCCTGCTGTAATATGATGATCCTTTTGCAAATTGCCCTCTAGCGCCCCCTTGCAGCCCCCTTGGGGTTTTTGCGTCCCAGTTTGTAAACCTTTGGCCTACTTTATTCCTACAGTATGAATTCTGTTGGATTAAACTTCATATGACCTTAAATGTATTTTGAATGGTGAAGATCCCAAGGTCATAAAACATACTAGTTTTTTAATCACCTTGATGTTTTAGGTTTCATTTAGATCTGTTTGTTAACATGAAATAAAAGTTAATCTGTCTTAATTCATGATTTTTTTATGCCTGTCACAGCAGCCAGTCTTCTCAATATCCTACATTAAAGTGAACCTATTATGCTTTCTTACATTTTTAACTTGTAGTGTTGCTGTTTGAGCATGATAAAGGTTTGCAAAGTTACAAAACACAAAGCCCACTCCAAAGGGAGTTATTCTCTATATCAGTAAGCTAAGTACACAAATCAAGTGCTTGAGTACAGAGTACGGATACCCTAATAAATTATTACTTCAGTAAAAGTATTTAGTACTCTTTAATTTTACTTGAGTCAAAGTACAAAAGATTTTTATCGTTTATTGTACTTAAGTATTAAAAGTTAAAAAAGTATTGATTGATGAATGTATTTATTTTGCTATTTTATATACGCCATCCTGCTGATCAAAATGTGTGAGGGGTATAATGTACTAGACACACAGATCGAGCTTAAATAGGTTACAGCTCAGTCTGACATTATGAATTTAAATAGTCAGCGCTAGTCAATAAGCAAGATTATGTAGATACTTTATTGATCTGTAAGAAGAGCGTTTTATTTTATTACCAAGACTTGTCATACACTGATAACTACTACTGATAATTCAAGTGTGCAAATAAAGTGGAAAAACAACGTGTTGACAAATACAAACAGAATAAAAACAGACGTCACATAGGGCAAAATGTGTTAACATTTTAAGAACACTATGCAAACATGCTAGTTTTATATCAATTTAAATTTTTACATCATTTTTTTATTTAAAAGAATCAGCATGAATCGGACTGCGCTATTGTGCCTCTGAGCTGGTGACAATTTATTCAGTTCAAAATAACAAAGAAATACCTGTTTTTAAGAAGTCGGACTGGAGCAAGTGGAGCAAAAAGTATGATATTATGCTTTGGAATGTAGTGAAGTTAAAGTAAAAGTTTCCCAAAATTAAAATAGGGGAGCGCGGGGCACAACCTAATGCCACATGCCAGGATGATGAAACTTTGTGTATTTACTAGTTGCCATATCAACATTATTTAGTGAAAAAATTGCGCCAAAATTAAGAAATCTTTGGAAGATATCACTGAACATTTATTTAACCATGGCAAAAGTAAATTTCTTACTTAAGTTAATTTTTCATCTCTGTTTTTTGTGTTTATTTAAAATGAGACAAATCTGATATTATTTTAATCTTATATCTGTTATTTAACAGTTGAGATCGTTCTTTAATACTGATCTAACAGCAGAAGACATGAGCCGCGGTTTAAATCCCAGTTGCTCAGGTGGGGTGCGTTGTAACACTGCGTTACAATGAGCCCCTATTAGAACTACGCTATTATATTCTATACTTTAATGAATTCTTTTGAGAAACCATGAGAAAAGGGTGAATAAAGACTGAGAGTCAATGTTCAGAAATATTCATTATTATTATGTTTTGAACTATGCTGTATAGCTGTATTTAGTGATGTTTGTTTTTAATTTAATTAAGCGATGATTATTTTGAATGATTAAAAATGCTATTATTTTATTTAAAAAAATTAATAATTGTATTTTATTGACAAAATATTTTAGTTTGTCTTGGATATATATATATATTTTTTTATTGTATCAGGTAACATTTTAAGCTGTCATTTGGTGATGTTGCAATGTACCCCACCAATGGGGCATGTTGTCACATTCCACTTCCATTCTTTCGGGGTAAATCAAGAAAAAAGTATACACTGTATTAATGAAACAAAACCACATATTTGTACTAGACATGTGGGAAATTAATGTGGGAAAAAATAAATACTCTAAACCCCAAGTGAATTTACACAAACTGAAAAAGTCAAAAGCATTAGGTTGTGCCCTGCTCTCCCCTACTCTGATAAAGTACAGATACTTGAAAACCGTATTTAAGTACAATAACAAGGTAAAAATACTTTGTTACTGTCCACCACTGCATTTAAATAATTCCTGCACAAAGCATACACAAAAACGTGCAAATCCTGGTTGAGTTGCATTAGTAGTGTGTTGAAACTCGTTATGGTAATGGGTGTGACATTTCCAAAACTTGAAGAGGGTGACTAATCAGAAAACGCTGGTCCAGCCAATCAATCAGAGCACATTGCGCTTTTCGGAAGGAGGGGCTTCATAGAGACGTGAACTAAACAGCGTTACTGACAGACTGGGAAGAGGGGTGTTACAACAATGTAAAATCAAAATCAAGACTTTGTTAGAGTGCTCTTTAATATGCAGAGACAGCTGTAAGTAAGTAGTTTGTTGTTTAAAGTGTTTGCTTTACGAATGTATTGATCACAAACAGGTTGTGGACTTCTGGTGTCTGAGATCTTCCTGGATGAGGAGCGGAAAAGGCCAAGCCGAGCCCTGCTGCAGGCCCTCAGTATGACAGAAGGAAAACAGAGAAGCACCACAGAATACAGTGACTTACTAGAGAGGCATGACTTCACTCTCAAACACATCAAACACACAGACAACCTGCTGGATGCCATGCTATTTGTCAAAGAAGATCCAAATGACAAAAGAACATTACTAGGCTGTTCTTCAGCATCCATTGAGACCGCAGAACTTGAGTGATATAAAGACTACAGCATCTGTATCGGACACAGTACAATTGACTTATTCTAGTTAATTAACTATAATTGTTTTTAGCTGTATTTAAATACTATGAATGTTTCTGACCTAAAAACTCAAAATAAGTATTTGTACATGATTATTATTAATTACAGAGGACGTTTGAATTGGTAATGCTGTATACTGAAATAAATATGGTTTGAATCTATAGACAGTGTTCTTGTCTAGGTTGTTTTTTTTATATGGGGTCATATGGTTATCTCAAGGGCTGTTTCATAACTGAGTTTTAAAGGTCAAAAAGCCCTGTTATTCAAATGCGGGTTTTTTCTCTAGCAGTGTTTTTATATGTTGGTTTATAGTAAAAAAAAAAAAAAAAAAAACTTTTAAATTAGAATAATATAATAAATGTAATCAGTTAGAATATTAACTAGCATTACTACATTATATAAAGGTTAACACAATTCATTACAGAGTATAAATTAGTTAAAAATAGCATGTCATAAAATGTTCTGTAGGACTTGTTGATTCGGGGGCAAACATCGCGAGAAATCTCGAGAGTTAGCTGCAGAGGACACACTACGCATCCCCATTACTTTCAGCTCTACCTACCTCCTGCATCCGACAGCACGTTCAGTACTTCGTGTTTTCTAATTCAGTGAGCTTAAGTATTAACGCTGCCATGGCTGATGCTGCCATTTCCTTCGCTAAAGACTTTTTGGCTGGTGGTGTCGCAGCGGCAATTTCCAAAACCGCAGTCGCACCGATAGAGAGAGTCAAACTGCTGCTGCAGGTGAGAATCATCACCTTGACTTCTCTTAACGCACTCTGACATGTCGCGAATGATGCATGCCAATTCATAACCTGTTTTATGTCGCATTTAAGAATAACATGTATTATCTTGTGGCTATAGCGATGAGACACGACTATGTCCTTCAGAGGCCATATTTGAGTTGTCTGCAACATCCGCATCCTTCGAGCATCTCAACACTCAAATTGGCATTCTAACACCGAGTGTCTATTCTTGAGTTCTCTCATTTTAATCGTTATATCTAATTTTTTGGTAACCCAAATGTATTTCAAGGTCAAACTGTGAATTTCTGTGTGCTGTCTAGGTGGTACATCTTGTCCCTTGCAGTCTTGTCTCATGTTACAGGCCGAGACTTTTGTGACGTTCCTGCATCAACATTGCTATTAAATGAACATAGTCTAACCTTAAGTTCAGTAGTTTGGAATTTCACCAAGGCTGTATTTATTGGATCAAAAATACAGTAAAAACATTATTTCTTTTAAATAAACATACAATTATAAATAACTAATTATATAATATACTAATAATATAATATGTTAATAATATAACTATTAATTATAATATAACTAATACTATAATATTCATATATTTTAAAATGTAATTTGTACCTGTGAGGCAAAGCTGCTCACTGCAGAGCCAATAGGTGGAGCTTACATCTAACTCCCCCTAGCTAGATGTCATGTGAGGAGGAGCAAATGTAATTTGGGCCTATGGGTGGAGCTATAATATCCGACCACACCCTAATCCTACCTACAACGCTATCCCTCCACCCCATTAGACGTCAGGACGTCATTTGACTGCAGTGAGTACCACTTGCTGCAGAGTCAAAATGATGTCCAGCTCCATCTCTCTGGACGTCTAATGGGGTGGAGGTATAGCGTTGTGGTTAAGGTTAGGGTGTGGTTGGATATCCTGGCTCCACCCATAGGCCTAAATTACATTCGTTCCTCCTCGCTGGACCTCTCCACCCTAACCCTACCGCGATACATAACTCCACTCATTAGGTCCACAGAGGTGGAGCTGGACTAGGACAAGCCCCATTACGTCCAGAGAGGGGGAGCCAGTCATTTGGCTCTGCAGTGAGCACCACTTGGAATTTTCAGCATTAGTCTTCAGTCACACGATCCTTCAGAAATCATTCTATTATGCTGATTTGGTGCTCAAAAACATTTATTATTACTGTCAATGTTAAAAAACAGTTGTTGCTGCTTAATATTTTTTCAAAGATGCATTCAGTTTATCCAATGTGGCAGTAAAAACTTTTCATCATAGACATTTCTATTCATGAGATATTTATAAAAATACAAAATATATACAAAAATATTAGACATTGAAATTTTCAACATTGATAATAATAATAAGAAATGTTTCTTGATCACCAAATCAGCATATTAGAATGATTTCACACTGAAGACTGGAGTAATAGCTGATGAAAATTTAGCATTGCCGTCACAGGAATAAATTACATTTTAAAATATATTAAAATAGAGAACAGTTATTTTAAATTGTTATAATATTTTACAATATGACTGTTTTTACTGTATTTTTGATCAAATAAATGCAGCCTTGGTGAGCATAAGAGACTCTATACTCTTACTAGACTAATACTAATATGTATGTGGGTTTCAGTATTTAACTCCATCCATCCCTGTAAAAGCCCCAACCTCAAGATATAAACATCAAACTGATTAGTTAATTCAAATATTGTTCCAACTCAGATATCATGTAACTCACAGGATTTTGTGTTTCACTTTACAGGTACAACATGCCAGCAAGCAGATCACAGTAGACAAACAGTACAAAGGTATTATCGACTGTATTGTGAGGATTCCTAAGGAGCAAGGCTTTGTTTCCTATTGGCGTGGCAACCTAGCCAACGTCATTCGCTATTTCCCCACACAAGCCCTCAACTTTGCCTTCAAGGACAAGTATAAGCAGGTATTCTTGGGTGGAGTTGATAGGCACACACAGTTCTGGCGATACTTTGCTGGCAACTTGGCCTCCGGTGGAGCTGCAGGAGCCACTTCCCTCTGCTTCGTCTACCCCCTAGATTTTGCTCGTACCCGATTGGGTGCAGATGTCGGGAAAGCTGGCAGCAGCAGAGAGTTCAATGGGCTGGCCCACTGCCTGGTCAAAATCTTTAAGTCAGACGGGTTGCGGGGTCTGTACCAGGGCTTCAACGTCTCTGTCCAGGGCATCATTATTTACAGGGCAGCCTACTTTGGAGTCTATGACACTGCTAAAGGTAATAGGTTTGTGCTTCAGATGATCAAACTGTTTGAAAGTTTTATAAATAATATAACATTTATATACAATACAAATATAACATTTGTATTTAGTTTATATATTTCATCCTATTTAAAAATGAACTCTTGTGGACCAGGGTGGAAGAACATTTCATTTCCCAGAATGCATTACCTGTGTTTTCTTGGTTCCAGAAGTAAAAACTCCATTCATTTACTCTACAAGGAAATTGATTTTGAACAATAACTTATAAACCTTAGTTTTAGTGAGGGAAAGAACTACAATCCCATGAAGCATTGCGAACAGCAGTATCAACATATTTGAAGTTTATTGCAAAATATGCATATATATATATATATATATATATATATATATATATATATATACAAAAATGTAAGTATTTTGAGAATGTAGGAAGAATGACTCGATCATGTCATTCGCAGTGCTTCTTCATGGGAGTGAGGAATTCCACTGTTAAACCTGATTATATATTTAGCAACATCGTAGCTCACAGTAGGTCTGTCTTTAAAAGGTTTACAAGTTATTGTGCAAAATCTAATTCCATATGGAGAAAGTTATTTACTTCTGGAACCTGACTGTTTCATTTATTCCGCCATATTGCAAGTTGCACTTTCTGCCATTCATAGTAATATGAGTGCACTGAGATTACAATTCAGTAAATTCCTCTTCTTTGTCATTCCAGTTAAACTTGTTCAATTGAAGTTCACACAGCTAATTCTTGAATTCTGAATTAAATGAGATCCATGCATTGTATCTTGTGTGGTGGCGTCCAGGCATGCTTGCGGACCCTAAGAACACCCACATCATAATCAGCTGGATGATTGCACAATCTGTGACGGCAGTGGCTGGCGTGGTCTCCTATCCCTTTGACACTGTGCGGCGTCGCATGATGATGCAGTCTGGGCGCAAAGGAGGTATACAACACACATACTCAAACATATTCGCTCATTTGAATGACTCCCTGTTCTCTATCAAGTATGCATTTATTTCAACTCAGGCCTTTGTCTTTTGTTTTCCCAGCGGATATTATGTACACTGGAACCATTGACTGCTGGAGAAAGATCGCTCGTGATGAGGGTGGCAAAGCGTTCTTCAAAGGGGCTCTGTCTAATGTACTCAGAGGAATGGGGGGTGCTTTTGTGCTTGTGCTTTATGATGAATTCAAGAAGTACGTTTAAACAACATACGGTACAAGAAAGTAGAATAGCTTTTACCACACAGTTTCGTCAAGCTTTAACCTCTGCACATATATGTGGTCTTGATTAAATTGTGTTAGGTGCCAAAAGCAATTAATATTTTTAATTGATTTTGTTGGTTGTTATATTTTATGTTTAGAAAATGCTCTTTCCTTTGATGGTAAATAATCCCTATTTTATCAAAAGAAATATCTATATGTGTGATTTAAGTGTGCAGTCAGAGAGATATTACAGATAAAATGTATGCATTTGAAATATAAGTGAAAGGTGTTGCATATTTATGCTTAGAATCATTAAAAAAAAAAAAAAGATTTTGTCTATAATATTCCTCCATAAATCTGAGCCATTATTAGTAGTATAATATTCATTAATATATTGTCTATACCGTGCAATACCATAATTCCTCCTCAAGATGGCGTGACACGACAGCATTTTGTCCTGCATTCATACAGTACCATGTTCTTGTAGCCCTTCAAGTTTGTCAGTTCTCCTGTCCTAGCCAAGGTCTGTGGTTACAAGGGAATACAATATCACTATCAAAACAAAATGTGGAGTTCAAACACACAGAATACTGCTCCACAGTTTAAACATTTTCTCAAGTTGGACTTGAAAAACCAACTGAGAGCTAGTGTCCGATGGAATCATAGACGTATTAAATATGACGCTTTAATTCACAACAGATTTGCCCTCTATGTGTCTCAGCAATGAAAGAGAGCCCAGTAAAGTGTTCCAGCAGAGAATGTGTGGAGCCAGAGACATGGCATTCATAGTCAGACCTTATGTGACACGAAAAGTGTATTTCCATGATTTCTCTTTTTGGAAGTCCGCTTAAGCATTTTCCATCTTGGATAATGAGGGGAGTCATATTTTCATGGTCATTTTCTTGTCAGTCTCAGTGTTTGGTTGCGTCAGGCTGATCTTGATGAAGTAGATACCGCTTTTAGAAGTATAAATGTGAGGGCAAGTAAGGAAGGGCATTTTGAGTTCAGTAATGACACTGAAACGTTACACTCATTTTTAGCATGTAGAGCTATTGTAATATTATTCCACACACTATTGAGAGAAAGGCTTTAGCCTACTTGCACTGATTACTTGCAATGTACGAACACTAATGCTTGTAAACTCAATAAAAATGGATACCCTAACGCTCACGTTTTCTGATTTTTGGTTCGTGCCGATTCAACATTTATGAACTTTTTTTCCTTTTTTATCTTTAGACTTCACTACTCTTTACGACGAAATATGGAATTTTGCGCGAGGGACACTTCAGATTTCACATCGTTTTCACGTCTGTTGTACTTTTATCGTTTACCAATAAAAAAGTTTAGAAATGACCTCCGAGTATTCTAGCTACTTTCACGTTACGTTACTCCTATTACACCGCGGACTCGTGCTCTTTTGCTTTATTCAAAATATTCTGGCGCTGTCTTGTCTCAGTAATAGATTGTATTTTGTACAAAAGCTTAAGTAGCCTATTATTATTATTATTATTATTATTGTAAAATTGTTTCCAGGCCTTTTTTTTGTACGTTGCAGCGGACTATTTTTCTTAGCGGAAGCTTAAAGCTGCAAGTCTGTAAATTTTGCCTCTGTGTCGCCATCTGTCGCCGTTTTAAACCTGCAATTGCAGTTATTTGCGGAGTCTGTACGTGAGTTGTGCGTCGGCGCGGCTCCTCAGCGCGGATGAATCTAATGTTTTGAGGAGCAAGTTATGTGCTGCTTGCTGTCAGTCACCGCACCGATGTGGCTACTCTACTTTAGAATCACAGATCATAAGTCTTGGAGTATAACCTAAATAATTTTCACCAGAAAATGCCATCTGAACAATTAATTAACATGTCTGCCACTTTTGGGAACAAAACATTACAATAAATCGCGCTACGATAATCGGTGATTAAATCTAACAATCGCTCATATAACATCAAACTGAGCAAATTATTATTGTTATACTTTGTTCTCAAAATGTTAATGTTAACAGCATTAGCATTGCGTGAATACGTGTTTATTAGTGTTACCTGTAACATTAGATTTAAATTTCCGTACAGTCGGGTGAATCTCCAGTTGTCATTGACGATGTCATTTTGGGCCTTTTTCTGGATTACAATCCTCCATCAAAACCATACGTTTATTGTTCCAGCAGCTGTGAGAAAAGACTATAAATGATCTACTGAAGAACACGCTCCTCACATGCGTTACTACTACTAGCCCTCTTTATGCACACAGACGTGACGTAATGACGCAAGGACATGCTTGAATTTCCCGCGGAAATCCACCATACCACTCTAATTATAACTCATTACAAGCTTACCGTTGTGAATGGGGTTAAGGAAAGGAGATCGTTTTGAATGAGTGGCCGTGTAATAAGCGAGATAATGTACAGTCAGACTGATACTATCTTGAAATAAATCCCTTCTGGTTAATACAAGACAGTCTGTAGGCCTACATTATCCCTACAGATTTGGGTTAGGCTACTCTAAAAAAAAAAAGTAATCAATTACTAGCTAATAATTACCGCTTCAACAGTGTAATTAGATAATTACTCTTTCTAAAAAGTAATGCATTAGCCTAATAAGTAATTACTTGTTAGGCTACTAATTACTTTTTAAATCTCATATCAACATCGACCGGTTGATCAATACAAGGATAGACATGAAACTGCTCTTTTAATTCTTGCAAATAAATAATATAAAATTGCATACATTATTCTTAAACCAGTCAACGTTTAAAGGGACAAGTTTACATTAAAAACTTACATTTGATCATTAGTCATTAACATCAAATGTTGATGATAAATCCACTAATGTTTTATATATAATTGTTCTACAGTTTATAAAGTATTTAATGCAATTACATCAGAAGTAACTGTAGGCCTAATTAAATTACAGGAAAAAATAAGAGTAATCCCTTACTTTACAATTACAATTACACCAAACACACTGTCTCTTACTTAACATTTACTGACAGTTGCCCAATCTCTCTCTCTCTCTCTCTCTCTCTCTCTCTCTCTCTCTCTCTCTCTCTCTCTCTATATATATATATATATATATATATATATATATATATATATATATATATATATATATATATATATATATTCAGCATTAGATATTGTAGATTAACTGAAACGTAAAAATGGCAATAATAACAGAACATCCTCATTGAAATTTCACTTTTGTTTGCATTCAATGAGCATGGCAATAAAGGGTGAAATGGCAAAACTTGTCTTCCTCAGCTAGAGCATTTCAAAGCTTCTGTAATCAAGGCTGATCTACAATCTCAAGCACAGCTGGACACAGTTCTCTATTATGCCGCTGATTTTGTTTACTAGTATCAACAGACAGACTTTGCAAGTCTTTATAATGAAAACCATGCAAGTAAATCAACTGACAGAGATCAAAGGCCAATGTAATTTACCAAAATGGCCATAATACAAAGCAATCTTCTGTAATGTGAACTGCCTTGTCCGACTCCAAGCATACTGTACATGTCAGATAAATATTAAGTAATTTTCTTCAAATGCAACCTTGACAGGGGTTTGGAATTGCCAACCTGCAAGTAATTATAATACTAGTGTTAAGTGCTTTGATATTAAAATGACTGGTTTAAAACCATTAACTTTCTTCAGATAACAGGAAATGTACAATTGTTACCATATGTTGATACTTTGGAAAACTATGTGTTCACTGACCACATGTGACATGAAAATTAAAACATTATCTGCTTTCCTTTATTTGAATTCTCATACACTTTCCCTGGAATTTGGTGAAACATCTAAAACGTTGTCCTTTATTTTTACACTCTAAAAAATGCTGGGTTGTTTCAATCCATGTTTGGGTTAAATATGGACACTAGTTTAATTTAAACCAACCGTTGGGTTTGTCTATATTTGACCCAAACATGGGTTGAAACAACCCAGCATTTTTTAGAGTGTATTATTGCACTATAAACAATTATGTCTGGGCTTTTATATTTATGTTTTGAATGTACCGCTACTAAGCAGACGTAAGAAGTCCACATGATGGCACTGTTGAAATGAAAACAAAACTAATAGTTGTGAGATGTAAAATGAACTGCTAAGAAACAGATTAAAAATCATAACAAACATGAACTTTCAACAGATGATTAACATTAAATGCATACAGTTCTATCTCAGTTATTCTTTATATTTGTACTGGTTCTTTTGTTTAGTTTTTAATCCAGTGACATCCATTCTGAAATGATGCACAGTTCAGAATGATTCTAAAGCCATTTTGACTTAATTTGTGGAAAAAGCAACAAAAAGTTTGCGAGATACCTGCTAAGCCTTTGACAGATATCACAGCTAAAGCAGTTTTCTACGAGCTTCAGTGATTGTGTTCTGTGGTATTAACTGTGGCTGTATTGTGGTATCCACTATAGTGGTCAAAATCCCATGTGCTCTGGCAGCAGCCTCAGTCAGTCAATCCATGAACACTCATTGAGGTGTGGACTGTGAGAAGTGAAATATTTCTTGACAGGGCTTTCATCCAGACCTCTGATGACTCTTTGTTGTTATTTCGGAGTTGTCCCAGTGGACCACTCTTACCTTGCTGTCTGCTGGCTGCATCTCATAAACACACACATACATACATACACACTGCTCGCTTCAGATGTCTTACATGCCATGTTCTCTGTCATGTCCCGCACCTTTATACTCTTTCATTCTGTTCGAAAAAACAACAGCATGTATCTGTAGCGTTGTGTCCTTAATTTTATGTTTATTAAAAAGATAGACCTTTCTTGTTAGCAAATAAAGTAATCTTTGACTTCTAGATTATTAAATCAATGGTTTATACCAGGGATTCCTAAACTTTTTTTGTCAGCCGAACCCCTTTTGAGCTAAAATATTACTTGAAGTTTTTAAGTTAATATTCTAATGGTCACATGGCATGCAGGAAAAGTTTTTTTTTTATTATTATATTAAAAGAATTTGTTTTTTTAAATGTTTTATGATTTAATTATTACTAGTTTTTCCATCAACTCACGAACCCCCTGCAGTTCCTTGCCAAACCCCCAGGGGTTCGAGCACCTAAGTTTGGAAAAACCCTGATTTTTACTATCAGTCAAAAGTTTGGACATAATATTATTAAAATTGAATTATTATTTTACACATTTTAGAATAATAATAAGGTTCTCTATTCCATCTGTGAAACAAAACCAAAAAGTGTAATTATCAAATAAAACTTATTCAATATACAATTAAATAATATAGAAAATGTGCAATTATATAAGTTTTTTTATAAGAACTACATATTGTAGACTATATGCTACAGAGACAATGCCAGAGCAGAATTGTTAATGATTCTGAAACATGTTTTTTTTTTTTTATTATTATTATTATTTTTTTATTGTATTATGGCTTATCAATTGAATCTATTGATTTACTAAGGCGTGTAATGACCATAAAAGTAAACGTAGTCATTTCAGCACCAAAAAGCAAATAATGTCTTCCCATAATAATAATAAAAAAGGACATGCACTTACATTGAATAATGCTTGAGTCAAGCTGATGATGCTCTGAGATACGGAGAAAGGTATGAGAAAGTTCTAACACGTTCAGTACCTCGTGCCTTGAAGGAACTAGTGGTTAGTATGGTTAGCTCGCGATAAACATGTTTTTTTCTTATCTTTTTTTGTCTTGAACACTGCAAAATGAGATGACCAAACCTGATAACTCAAGCAGGTTGGAAAACTGACTAATACTGTGTTACATTGACAATAATAATGAACATTCCATTTTAATAGCAGTTTACTGTGAATTTGACAGGTTTTCCAATGCAGATGCACTTAGAATGTTTTATAAAACTTAGATCAGAGAGCCGGACGTCTCTTGTAGCACAACTACTCCACACCCCTGACACTGACTCTTTCTGTCGACCTTTGCGGTGCCCTTGCCTCAAACAAACCGACATTGATCATCACGCGCAGTCATGTTGACTTTCAAAAGCTGTTTGTTTGATTGTAAGTCAGCCAGTGGTCAAAGCAAACAAAACAACTCGCTTTCTTTTCCGCCGTTTGTTGAGGTGGCTTATTGGCCCTGACATGTTCCAGTGCCTCTGTTTAAGACCAGTGGTGTCGTTCCAGTGTTTAAAGACTGTCACACATCACAGAGCTTCACTTTTGAAGCTCAAATAGGTGACCCTCCATTTCAGTCCCACGTCTCTCTCTTCTTCTCTCTAGCAACAATAACAATCAATTCTTCAACATCAGAAGGTTCTGAAGAACAACTTATAAATCATATGCATCCCCTGCTGGTCTCTTGGCGGCCAAGTTGACTTTACTGAAGCGTTTCTTTGATCCTGCACTGCTTTGATTCACTTTTCTCTCACCCTTTTAGCTAAACATATCATTGGAATTTCGCTCTTTGTTCCTGACAGGTCTCGTCTTAGCTCGGTTTCTCTGCAGACACGCAGCCCTTCCCAGAGGGGGAGAACTGCTCCACAGCCCAGACGTAATCGAGTGCTGCTCAAAGATTTATCCTCATCTTTTGAATCGACTCTCTCTTTTCCCCTTCGCTCTCTACCTTGACATCTCCAGGCCGGCGTTCCATCCCTCTCTGTTGCACAATTGAAATGACAAGGTTGGTGTGGTCAGTGTCATTCAACATTTTATAAATGCTGAGCACAAGTCTCATTAATCTCCATTACAAGCAGAGATCTCGAGAAAAAAACAAAACAAAAAAACAGTGGAACGCACTAGATCTTTGAAAACTATCGCCCTATATATATTTATTGATAGATTTCACTGTAATCTGTAAAAAAGAACAATTTCTATTATAAAATAATATTGCCAAATTATTCTGATTTTGCCCTCACTTTTTTAATGTTGTCTTTTATTGTTCAAAACTTGTATAGATATGCACTTTTCAGAAATGTAAATTCTTTTTACATATAGAAACTTCATCTCACTTCCTTTTGACTTTGAAATAATGAGGTGCAAAAACATGATCGTTATCTATTACAAAAAAACACCTCCAGGCTCATATGTGACCGTTTGCACGCAAGACTTCTTGTGCATCTGCTATCCATATCTCACATACACTCTAAAAAAAAATGTGCTGACTCAACAAAAAAAAATGTACGCAACAGTTTGCATCAATTTTTTTGGAGTTATGTCAACTTTGAGTGTCTGTACCGTCAACCAACAAGCTACATTAAGTTAGAGGAACTTAATAATTTTTTTAAATAAACACAAATTTTTAAGTTGATTACGCAAAAACGTTATCCTACTACCAGAGCTGTATCCCTGGAACCAATTCATCTGATCTATTTCAGTTCAAATCAACAGCCATCATAGCATATGCTAATATTATTTAACATTTAAAAAAAAAAAAAAATCTTCTCCTGAACACAAAGGAAGATGTTTGGAAGAATGTTTGTAACCAATCAGATCTCGGCAGCCACTGACTACCATAGTATCCCCCCACCCACCCTATGGTAGTCAATGACTGCTGAGATCTGCTCGATCAGCAGAAGAAAGAAATTCATACAGGTTTGGATCAAGTAAATGATGACAGAATTTTCATTTTTGGGTGAACTATCCCTTTAATTTCAACATTTATACTTCTTATCCAGTCTTATGCAAAGCATGCTGGGAACTAGAATTTCACTGCCTAAATTCCAAGTTATCAAGACAATTTCATTAAGTTACTACACCGTAATAATAATAAAAAAGCCAATGAACGCAGACATTTCGCGTTTAAATTACAGACAATATTATGTTGATGTAATGATCAACATAATTGTGCCAACAGAAATCCACAAAATAATGTTTGCAACTTAAAAGGTTTAATTAAAACATTAAATTACATTTTTTTAACTTGCAACATGCATTTATTTACGTTGTGGTAACAGGTCCCCTGAATGACTTTTTAGAGTGATGAACAATGCATGAGAAAGAAACTGTCTTTATTGCTAGTTTATTAAGTCTTCTGTGGCTGGAACATACAGATTATTATCAAGCTGCTTGTAAGATTTGATTAATGAGACAAGAGATGTGACTCGTGCAAAAGTTACAGTATCACATTGCCAAAAGGACTCCTTTGAATAGCTGTGTGCATTTGAAAAATGTTGATGTTACACAGAGAATTGTTATTTGAAGCAGTGAGAGTTAAAATATATATTTATTCATAACATCATTTTAAAATAATTTCAAAATTTGTGTCAAAGTCACAACACCATCTGGTGGTTGGATTTTGTGATTGCTAATTGTAGAAGACTATGCATTATGGGAAGTTTTAAAGATCTACCAAAAACACTTGATGCAAGTTGATGCATTAGCCTGTTGGTTGTTTGTATGACCCCTGGGTTCTCATCCTCCCTCCCACGGTGGTTGGTTCTAAGTACATCTGATCTTGTGGTGAGATGAGTGAATTCTATATATGAGTGAGAAAATACAGGGTAATCATAAATGATCATGCTTTTGACAGATAAAACTGTAGGGGAAAATATACAACATATATTTCTTCGTAAATCTGTTTCTGTGTAGGAGTATGCCTGAACGTCTTGACTGGCTAGGGAGGGGGAAATTATAGTTCACTGAACAGACTTCAACCACAATGGTAACACAAATATTATTAATAAATGTATAATGTTTAAAAACACCCTGACCACATTTATGAAAAGATTAATAAATGGAGTAAAAGAAAAGAAAGGAGCTATTTATTTCTGACCCAAGAAGATTTACATAATCCTATCAATAACCAGTTTTGTTCTGGCTTGAATTTTGTTTAGTTTTTTCCCCAGTTGTTTGTATGGTTATTTGGTGCTTAAATTCTTATATTCATCTATCATCCATTACCAGAAGTAAAGTTCTGGGTTCTTACAGCAGTACGTTGATATTTTTACAAAGAGCAAGAAAACATGAAAGTGTTTTCTATAACATCAAAAGAACTTAAATACTTCCTTCTATAACTGGGTGAAATCACCAACAATAACTTCTACCAAGAATCTACAAGAGTCCCAATAAATCTGAACTGAATAAGAAAGAATATAAAACTAAACTAGTGATGTGACTGAGTTAAAACCCTCCCTCACACCATAACTAAGAGCAAGAAGTGAGGGGAGAGGAGGACGGGAAGGAAATGAGTCGAGGAACAGAAGGGTTTGGTGATTCAGGTATAAATTGTGTCACCTGTTCCTCTGTGCTTTAAAGACTGAGTGTTCTTTGTTGATAAGTAACTGAGAGAGGAACATATCATGAACAACTGCAGTGTGTATCTCCTGGTAGTCCTTGCCTTGCTCTTTGCTCTAGAGTCTAGTGCTGATGAGGATGATTATGATGATGAGGATGGTGAGTTTCTCTTTAATCTTTAGTTATTTTACCCTTAAGTAACAGAACAAACATTCAATATGTTTTGCTTAATGTAACTTTTGATTCAATTGAGAGTTGATTACTTGCTTATTATTTTTATGACATTTTTCTATAAAGAGCTGTTAGAACAGTTTGTAGCTGAAGAGTATGAGAAAAGACTTATATTAGGCAAAGTATTATGCTTCCCACAGAAGCATGATCATCAGACTCATTACACACGTGTTTGCTAAATGTAAAAGGTCACCAGTTAAATGTTTATGAATGGAGCATATGCCCACATTCTTGCCAGTGTACATTTAGACAAACGTCTGATGATAATGATGAGTCTGCTGATAAGCAGCAGTGCATCACAGTGCAAGAGCTGTCTGGAGAGCCACATCAAAAGGCCTGAGGAGGGGGAGGAGTTTACATGAGCTGGTATTTCCTGTATACCTGGCAAAGACTCACATCAGAACATACTTTTCGCAATGTTATTTATTCAGTTCATTTCAAGGCTGTAAACACTTACTCATACTGTAGGCTCAACAGAATTTTTTTATAATTAATAAATCAAATTAATTTTATTTAGTAGAGGCATTCATCCAAAGTGACTTACAAATGAGAAATACAGCAATTAATTTAAAGGAGTATATAATAATATATATACATACACATACATATACACACAAACCTGATTCCAAAAAATTTGGGACACTGTACAAATTGTGAATAAAAAAGGAATGCAATAATTTACAAATCTCATAAACTTATATTTTATTCACAATAGGATATAGATAACATATCAAATGTTGAAAGTGAGACATTTTGAAATGTCATGCCAAATATTGGCTCATTTTGGATTTCATGAGAGCTACACATTCCAAAAAAGTTGGGACAGGTAGCAATAAGAGGCCGGAAAAGTTAAATGTACATATAAGGAACAGCTGGAGGACCAATTTGCAGCTTATTAGGTCAATTGGCAACATGATTGGGTATAAAAAGAGCCTCTCAGAGTGGCAGTGTCTCTCAGAAGTCAAGATGGGCAGAGGATCACCAATTCCCCCAATGCTGCGGGGGGAAGTTTGAAGTTATCATCATCTACAGTGCATAATATCATCCAAAGATTCAGAGAATCTGGAACAATCTCTGTGCGTAAGGGTCAAGGCCGGAAAACCATACTGGATGCCCGTGATCTTCGGGCCCTTAGACGGCACTGCATCACATACAGGAATGCTACTGTAATGGAAATCACAACATGGGCTCAGGAATACTTCCAGAAAACACTGTCAGTGAACACAATCCACCGTGCCATTCGCCGTTGCCGGCTAAAACTCCACAGGTCAAAAAAGAAGCCATATCTAAACATGATCCAGAAGTGCAGGCGTTTTCTCTGGGCCAAGGCTCATTTAAAATGGACTGTGGCAAAGTGGAAAACTGTTCTGTGGTCAGACGAATCAAAATTTGAAGATCTTTTTGGAAAACTGGGACGCCATGTCATCCAGACTAAAGAGGACAAGGACAACCCAAGTTGTTATCAGCGCTCAGTTCAGAAGCCTGCATCTCTGATGGTATATATATATATATATATATATATATATATATATATATATATATATATATATATATAAAATATGTATATATATATATATAAAATATGTATATATCATCTGTGGATGGCGTACTCTTAAGAAATAATTTTTCTGAACAGTACCAAATTAGGGTTCTTGACTTGTAACAATAGCAGAACCCTTTTCGGTGCTAAATAGAACCCTTTTTATAAAGTTCCATAAAGAACCATCGTTTAAAGTGTTATAAAGGACCTTAATGGTGGTTTATTTTCTTTATTTCAACCAACATGTTGTGTTAATTAGATACTTAGATTTTTATTGACATGGTAAATTGCAGGAAAATTGAGAGTCCTCTAACAACAGTTGTTAGCTGAATACATTAATAACAATTGACATTGAACATGATATAGATGCAATGAAGACCAAGTTCCAGTGAAATATCTGATGGCTTTATGTTATTCTGAGTGGCAGTTTCTCTCTGCAGATGATGAGGTTATGGCACGTGACATCATCTGAAATACACAATTGAGTTTAGAGTTGCAGTTTATCTGTACATTAAATTATGTAAAAACAAGTATGCTAATGAAGAGTAAAATTAGCACAAATTAACAGTATGTTATGTGAACCATTTACCATGTTAAAAAGAAAAATATATATATAAAGTCATGGGATAGCTTGAATGTTTTTTTGTGACTGGGTATGTTTAGGCATAAAGTAATAATTTAAACCATATCTAACAATACGGATCATAAATTCTATATCTCTGTTACTTAGTGGAGAAGAGAAGATGAGTATCTCTAACTTGACAGAGCTGCTCACACTTGCATGTTCTGTTTAACTAAAAAGAGAAAAGAAGACATGATTGGTAGGAAACCAGTTACAATATTTAAAGTAAAAATGTATAGACATTTTAAGAAAGAAATATTTTACCTGTCGAGAGTGTGTTGACAGTCTGTGTAGTTGAGCTGAGCTCCAGAAAATAAATAATGAGGTGGCTTTGACAGTTACAGATATGAAAAACAAAAAGGCGGGAATAAAGAACCCTAAACTCAAACATAAAAACTATTTCAGCATATAAAGGGCTCTTCGGGACCATACGGTTCTAAATAGAACTGTTACTATGTGTAAAGAACCGTCTTTTTTTAGAGTGTAGGACCATAACACGTCCAATCATTGCATTTGTTCCGAATTCATTTTAAATACAATTGATAAGTGAGACACAAGATGGCAATGAGAAAGGAGTTACCGAGATGAGCGGTCTGTTATTCAGTGCAGCTAACAACAACGGTCCAATCAGACGGTTGACCAATGAGAATCAAGTATTTCAGAGAGCTGTGTAATGAGGCAAAATTTTATAAATACATTAACATGCAAGATGACAGTGATGATTTTTTTGTATGAATTGCTACTCATTAATACTGTGCTCTTTTCAAGGGCCCCTAGAAGACATTGACCCGGACCAGATTGTTTTTAAGATTAGTGAAACAGTACATGGTATAACTATAACATGGTGGACACCAAATAATAAAACAGATTCCAAGTGTTATACAACTGAAGTGCAGTACAAGAGCCAATGTGTCAAAGACTGGAAGGTATTGAACACTCACAGACACTTACACATTTGAGCTGAAGTAATGCTCACTGTGAGCATGGAACTGAGGCAACTAGACTTGCATATGCTTGATATAGTATAACTGGAAAAATACTCATGAATCTGATATAAAATGACATGCTATTCAAAGCAAAGTTGGAGAATCTTACAATATGCTTTGCATTTGCTTAGAGAGCTCAGAGGATTGAACATAAACAAGAACATGATGTGCATGATTTGCACCTGCCCACCCTCAGCTTCAAGATGAATTACGATTTCAGAATAAGAATGAGGTTGGAATGTATAGACAAGAACTGGAGCAACTGGACTAAAGTGCAAAGTTGGGGAAACAATATAGGTACCTTCTCCTTGTCTTTGAAAAACCATGTGTTCTGCCATAGCAATATTTATGGTTCAAAAGCTAATCTTTTTACATCTCTTGCTCAAACGTTTGTACTCACATCCCTCATCCCTATAGATTGCATGAAATAGCCTTAAGTTAGAAATAAATTAAACATTTTGTTCACAGGTGCTTGTACAGTAAATTCACCTGCCAACATATGGGTTTATATTTTGAAAATTGTGCTACCACTGACTGGCTTTCTTCTTGTTTGTCTGCTGATTCAACATGGGTGAGTATTACAGAAACTTTGATTAATATAATATTATCCCAACAATTTTTACTGAATACCTGAATGCTGATGACTTCCTTTAGTCTTAAAAGAATTAGAAGACTGATCCTTCCTAAAGTACCAGATCCCAAACACTTTAAAAATAATATCATGGACATTGACCAGTCTCAGGTAAGACCAAATGCATGAATCTGACAGAATACATTTCAAGATGTTTGTAGTTCTTACTGCTAGAAGAGAATTTGCATTTTTAAGCCATGGATCCTTCAGGTTTTTTTTTTTTTTTTTTTTTTTAATGGCTGTTTGGGATTTATCAGTATATTACAGTTTGTTGTTAACATTAGTGTACTTGAAGAGACTTGCATGTTATTTTCTACAACATAACTTCCCTATCAGTCAGTCACGTTCGATGTTACATCAGAACCTAACTGACGAATTGGGCTCTCAGACGAGATCTCTCAGACAGTTCTGTTCTGATGTAACGTCTCCGGGGTTACATTAGTAACCTAAATGTTACACACAATTATAGCTCAAATGTGAATTGACACAATTCTGTGCTTAGAAAATGTTGCTAAAGTTGCTTTTGATTAAGCATATAAATATATGCTTGTGGTAGTTGTAGTGTCTCTGCAGCAGCTTGTTAGCAATTTTTCAAAATTCATGTTTGAGGGCTGTGATTTATTTTTTTTAGAACAAAATGTCAGTTTCTCTGAGCATTTTTTACATGTACAACAAAACACTGATAGCTATCAAAATTCAACTCTTTATAAAAACCTGAGATCACTTAAAGGCCAATTCACATTGTACAGACAAACACCAACAAACATGTTTGTTGGGTTTTATTGGATCAGTGTGTTACCCCAGTCAGCGTCTGTTAGAGTCAGGGTTTGTTTTCACCGGACTGAACATGTTCAATCAGCATTTGTTGCAGTGTGAACATGACAGTTATTTTTCATAAAATTCTAAATCCATCGGCCGACTTGTTTGTTGGTGTTTGTCTGTGCAGTGTGAATTTTCCTTTAAGTGGCCAATCCAGAAGGCTAATTTGCCTTTAGTTCCTTCAGTAATTTTCATTGGGTTTAGAGAATGTGTGTGTGGCCAAGGTTATTGTGTGTTTACATACACATTTTTTCCAATTATTAATAAACCATGTAAATGCCTTAAACATCAAACATGTTTGCTGGTATTTGTCTGTGCAGTGTGAATTGGGCTTTAAAAATAAAGGTTCTTTATTATCTGTGGTACCTTGAAGAACCTTTAACATCCATGGAACCAAAAGGTTATTCATTGAAGTAAAAGATTCTTTAGATTATTAAAATGTTCTTCAATTCTTCAAAAAAATATTTTAAAAGGAATACACATCTTACACATTTTACACATCCTAGGTGTATATAACTTTCTTCTTTCAGCCAAACACAATTTAATAATATCCTGGCTCTTATGGCATTGAATAGAGCCTTAGAGTTTTTGAAGCTCCAAAAAGCGCATCCATCCATCACAAAAGTAATCCATACGACTCCAGTGGGTTAATAAATGCCTTCTGAAGTGAAGCGATGGGTTTTTGTAAGAAAAATATCCATATTTAAAACTATAAACTATAATCACTGGCTTCTGGCAACGGCTGTACGCGTGTTTACGAGAGAGTCGAATTCTGGCAGAAGGGTGACCTCTGACCCAAAGGGCACTGTTCAATGCCATTACAAAGCTGGGAATAGCCAGGATATTATTTAATATAACTCCGATTGTGTTCGGCTAAATGAAGAAAGTCATGGATGGCTTGAGTGCAAGTAAATTTGGGGGGTCATTTTCATTTTTGGGTATTCCATTAAGAAGTGTTCACTGAACGGTTCTTCGGGGAACCACAAATGAAACCTTTAATTTCATTTATGTATAGATTGACGTTATGATTGGACAGATCTAATTAAATAATTTTGCCTGTCATTTCTTTTTTAAGTGGTGGGGGAACCTTACACAGTTGAATGAGGAGTGCACAACAACAGATATTGAGATTATTGACAAGAACGAAAGAGAAGAGCAACATCAAACTTTGGTAATGCAGCCCATCGACACCAATTCTAAACAACATGACAACATGTACTGCATCTACTCCTCTGAAACATCTGGTGAGAACACAGAACCACAATACTCGCAGATGGTGTTGGGGTATATTACCCTCTAAAACCACAGAGAGTGACTGAAATCATGTCAATGAATGCATCAGAATGCTTTTCAGAATGATTGGTGTAACTCACAAACACATGAGTTGATCTTTAATGCTATCTAGAGACGAAACTCAAGTCTCAAATTTGTGATCATTACAGTTTGGATGTTTAGCATGTTTAGCATGATCATGTAACTACACAATATGCTATAGATACAAAAAGCATCTTTCTCCATTGACGCCATTCAAAAATGAGCCAACTCTTCTGATGCAACTAAAGTCTTTTATGCTGCTTATTTCCAGGGCAAAGCCAAACAAGAGCCTTTGAGATGAATGCTAATGTATATTTATCTCTAGATATTATAGATCTCATTGGTAAAGTCTGTGATCAGGATTGTGGTTAAAGCAAACTAGAACACAGATCATTTAACAGGCATATCTGTATCAAACAATGTGAGTGCAATGCAATAATTGGACAATGGAGGGCACTCTGACTATCCCGAAGTGTTAAAGAAGAGTTGAAACATATCAAAGCCAACAAGGAACACACTCTTCACAGCATCACAGCCCTCTCTTAAGGGAGGATGTACGTTAATTTGAAGACTGATTTAAAAGATTAATGTGAAACTGCATAATAGATGTGGAGTTTCAGTGTGACGGCGTAACAAAGCCAGGGCAGCAGCCACACACTCTGATCTGTTGTGATTGATGAACTGGAGTGTGGGTGAGTGAGAATGAGCAAATAATCATTAAGAGATAGAAGCAAAAGTGAACAGCACACAGGTGGATAAATGTTTCAGTCATACCTGTTGCAGCTTATAAAAATTGACCAGTGTTATCTTTTGGTGATAGTATTGGCTTTATGAACGAGGCAAATATGTACAGTCGGATCCAAACGTATGAGACCACACTATGACACATTATTATTATTATTAAAACTAGAATGAAGTTTTTGAAAATAAGAGAAATGTGACCCTGGACCACAGAACCAATCATAAGTCGCACAGGTATATTTGTGGCAATAGCCAACAATAGGGGAGACTGGGTATGGTTGTTTACATACTGGGGTAAGTTGTAACAGGTAGACAAAACGCACAAAAACTAATGGTACTCCAAGTGATATGCCACAACAACAGTTTGATTTTAAATGAATGGCTGCAACAATAAAATATGTGTGAATATGGGCAGTGTATGTGCATTATTGTGTGTGTTTGTGCATGTCTGTACGTGCACATTCGCGTGTGTGTGTGTGTGTGTGTATGTGTGTGTGAGTGAGAGCAAATTAACATAAACATAGGCATTCTGTAGAATTATTAAAATCACAAAAATGTTCTTAGTTGTATGTAAGTGGATGGTTGTTTCAAAACACGTGTTATAACCTACCCCGCCACTGTCACCCATGGTTTAGCTAGCTGTATTAGCATGGTGCTTTGAAATTAGCAAGAGGTTGATACACCATTCTTTACAAGAGAAACTACAGTTTGACCTCATACCACATTATCTACAGTGGTAGAAGTACTAAACAAAATATTATCTTGTTACTATTGTCATGTTACAAGTGTACCCGGTCTCCCCTACATTGCATGGGTCAAAATTATCATTAGGATATTAAGTAAAGATAATGTTCCATGAAGATATTTTGTAAATTTCTTACCGTAAATATATCAAAAATGTATTGTTAGTAGTAAGACTTAAGGACTAGTAGTTAGGACTAGTAGTTAGGACTTAATCTGGACAACTTTAAAGGCGATTTTCTCAATATTTAGATTTTTTTTGCACACTCAGATTCCAGAATAGTTGTATCTCGACCAAATATTTTCCTATCCTAACAAGTCATACATCAACTGAATGCTTATTTATTCAGCTTTCAGATGATGTATAAATCTCAATTTCCCAAAATCTATGACTAGTTTTGTGGTCCAGGGTCACAAATATTTAGTATTCTGACGTTTTCTAGGCCACTGATCACACAAATTTGTCACAGTCATGTAATTCCTTTGTATCAAAGGTCTGATTTCCAGCTTCCATTGAAGCACAAGATGCTATTTGGATCATTCTAAAATAATTTTTAAGCACATGATCATCAGGTTTTTCCACAAACTTTCATGCAGCTCGAGTGCTGCTATCATTAAAGCAAAAGGAGGACAAAACAAATACTAGGACATTCTGATATTTTTGTCATTATTTTTTTTCCACTTTTCCACATTGCTATGCTGATAAGGTTGCACAAAAACATGTTTTCAGATTGTTTTTCAGACCCTACTGTACATGCATTTGATTAAATACCACAATATAGTGTAAAGATTTGCTAAAAATTTAAAGTGCTTGTGCTTTTTAGCTTTGTAATTAATAAACACTTTGTGTTTATTTGTCCACGAACGGTGTGTCGCTAACTGTTTTTTTTTTTTTACGCAAACCCACTGCCGGAGGAAGGATGTGATTAAGGTCTGGTTGTATAAGACCAAACGAGTTTCCCTTGTAAACACTTATACAATAAACTGATGGTTCGATAGAAATGATCTCTAAGATAAAGAGTGGGAAATTACCTTGACAGTAAAAAAAAATCTCTGATCAACAGAATAGAAAAAGTTTACTCAGAATAATAAATGATACGAGATGAGATAAACCACTTTCACTATATGTAATTTTCCATCTTCGCCTCTTACAGAGAATCTCTTTTCCAACAAGGGGGACTGGAGGTGGTATTGGTTTGTACTTCATACATGATAACTGCCCATAAGCTGCCCGCTCAAATAGGCAATCAGAGGTAGCTATTCACCATTGTGACTGTTATATCAGAGTTCACACCAGCTAAAGTCTTCATATCTCCTCCAGCTTACATAAGAGAAGCAACAAACAGCTTGCTCGATTAATAAATTAAGTATGCTAAATATGGCTTACAGTCATGTTTCTGCAGAGCTATTTAATGATAATCAACATTCCAACAATTACATCTTTACACTTTACACTTTTAATTATACATTGTGCTTTTCTGTCTGGCAAATGGGAATGAATCGTGTTCCCTGGTGAATTGTTCTCCAAAGCATTAAGCAAAAATGTGGGTCTATGTGTTATGATTTTTGCTCTTAAATACCAGGAAACTCACACACACACACACAGCAGAGATCAGCCTTGCTGGACTAAAATGTTTTATTTATTGTAATGCTTTAGTGGGGGAAGACCCAGATCATGCATTCATTATCATAAAGGCCCCGAGATATTCCGCACAAAGAGCGAGACGGGTTTTGCGCCTTCTACAGCACCTAAAGAATGTGCAGGTGGAGGAACGACTAGGTTTAGCGACGTGACAGAAGATGACAATGTCAAAGAACCGCCATCTCTAGCACATAAACTGTCCCTGAAGCAGACACTTAAGGGAGATGTAAAACGCTACACATCTCAGCGTTGTTTTCATTCTCATAAGCTTGTTTTTAATATGCTACGTTGAATGTGTCAGGGCCCCCAGGCGGTAAATGGTGGATGACAAATGTTACTGCAAGCAAACCCACTGGAGGCTGACCATATTGTACCTGTGCTGGGCTTCTTGAAGCTCCTTTTTATCAAAAAGCTCAAAGCTGGAAGGAATGCCTCTTTTGTCACCTACTAGTCTGTTCTGGGTTGTATGTGAGCTTGTGCTTGGTTGATGCACAGTAAAACAGATGTTGAAGATTCTCGCAAAGACTCAATAAAAAAGACTGCAGAGGCCCTCTTTTCTATTCAATTATTTAGAGTTGAAGAAAGAAGCAACAGTATCAACATGTTTCCTCAGAAGCCCAAGCGTTCAATAGGAATGAATAACATATTTATATAGTAACTCATGCCAAATAGCTGTAAATGGAAATAAATGCCTTCTAATGGACTCTGGATCTGTGTGATCGCTGTTAACCTCTGAATGTTAAATTGCACAAAAGTGCAGCTAAATATGTACTTTCCCTTTCTAGCATTCTAGAGAACAAACTCCACCCTGTTGCCATTTAATTATTTTAAAGCTTTAAAAAAAAGTGAAAACTTCCACACCTCTTACAGGCGTATCTTAACTCTTTGCACTTGTGCGCTTGATAACATAAAAAGGTGTCACTGACAAGCAGTGGGGTAATGCTTCTAATTATGTTGAACTCAAATAAATAAATTATTTGCTTTTCACCGGGTGAGCGTGACAGGTTTGCCAACAGCCTGACAAATGGAAGAATCGCTTGCAAATGCACTGCGCGTATATAACGTGCAGCAGTGGAGAGACTCAGACAGGGCAAGAGTTTGACAGCCGTTTTTTCCCCCTCCTGTGTTAACAGTCTCAGTGCTCCACTCAAAATAAAGCTCTGTTTTTGGACTATAAGGTCTGTGTTGCAGTAAGCCTGATTGTGCCAAGCCTGATCTGGTATTCATTAGTGCTTATTACTTGTGACCTCACCTGCAAGTCGAGCCTGTCACGATTAAGCATGTTCTTCTGGCACTTGCGAAGACTCTCCTCTGAGGTTATGGAAGACGACACCAGACAGACAAATTACACAAACTGAAGGTTTCGAAGGTTGAAGCAAGTTGTCATTGGGCTGGTGCATTGATTAAGTCTACAGTACAAAAAGCAGAGACAAAGAGATAGGTATTTTGTCAAGGGCTTTCCAAAGAAACCATCGTGTCTGTGGGAGGAAAGATTTGATTATTAGTTTTTGCCACTAGCACAGATAAGAGGAGGAAGTCTCAGCGGAGAATAAAGAGGATGCGTGGTAGTGGGCGGGGAGCCGGCAGAGAGCTGATGGGGTATTCAGCGATCTCCAAAGGTCAACCTAAAACTGTACTGTTGTTCCTTAAGGATGAATGGCGCACATTCATTATATAGATGCTCTTTTTCAAAACCCAGTAAACTGGGTTGTAAGGAATCATAGGCCAGCTCCCGACACTGAGGCTGTTCCAAAAGGTTGGCAGCATGATTATGCTGCTTTCTAAGATGCCTACTTTTGGTATCTTAAGCAAAGAATTAAATCCCATAATGCATTGTGAGCTCTGTGAAAAAAATAAAATAAATCAATGATGGTGGATGAAGCAAGAAGAATTACAGATAAATTATTACATACCAATTGTATTAATAAAATATAAAATTAAAAACAACAGATAACTTACCCAATATTTGTGTTAATTGTGGTTTTTGCTCAGAGTATCTTGTCTTTAGCTTAGCAACATGCTAATAACATTCTGTAAAACAAAGATGGCAGAATTACTGAAATAATTAATTAACTAACTATCAAAAGTATTAATAAATAACTGTTAAATTGAATAAAAAATGACTAACTTACCCATTATATGTGTTCTGTGTATTTTGCTGTTAGCTTAGCAACATGCTAACTAATGTTGTAGTACTCAACATCAGACAAGACCAGACAGAGACTCTCCATCTCTAGCTCCGTCTCAAATCTCAAATAAAGTCCAAGACTATATTTTCTGACTGGTTGAGTCCAAATGCTCCAATATGGCCATGGACTTAGACTCAGACGGAGTTGAAGCAGAGTTCAGTTTTGCCTGGTCTCAAGTACAACACTATTGCTAAGCTCTTCCCCCTGCTCTTTGTCCAAGGAACCTGCTTTTTCAGCAGGAGAGACCTATTTTTGAGACACTGTTGCTAACTTTGTGCAGAATTCCAAATCAGTCCCTTACGAGGTTTCATTTTAGTTAGGAAGGCAGTTGCCTATGAAGACAGCAAGGCAGCTCACTAGTGTTTGAGCAGAGAGTTTATTGTTATATCCAAATTCAGAGCAAATGTATATTTGTCTCAGCATTGCATTCAGGAATCGTCTACGGCTGTTTCTCAAAAACATCTTAGGCCTAAGTAGATCGTAGAACCATGCCACCACTGGTTTTGCTTTTGAGAAATGTGGCCCAGAAATAGATTCATAAATAGGCTGCCAAAGTACAACAAGCTGACTAATTAGGTGTAACATGACTAATTGTATGTACACTAGTAATAAGATTCTTATCGCTTCAGTAGAGGAGGCCATTTGTGCAAAATTATTTGCCAATATCAAATGCTGCCAACGTCAACACAATGCTGCTCACTATGGGGGAGAACCCCCACCCCCCAAAAAAGACACACACACACACACACACACACACACACACACACACACACACACACACACACACACACACACACACACACACACACACACACACACACACACAGGCCTTCTACAGAGAATATCGGCCTGTTCCAGAAGTGTCATATTATGCCAGTACAGCAGCTGTGTGAGATGTATTTTTTTCATTATTATTAAGTATTCACATTTACAAACTAGCCCTGTTCACAGATGAAGTCTTACCTTATAAATTATAGATGCTGAAACAATCTCTAAAACATGTTCATTAAAGACAACGCTCTTTTTTTTTTTTAAAGGGTACCGGCTCATAAATATTTCTTAAAAGCAAATTTCGTCACACACACACACGAAAAGAAAAGACTCCTTCCTCGACATCTCAAACATGTAAGAGGCATCGCATCAGCCTTCACTCCCAGACACGCAGAGGACACACACACTCACTCACACGCAGGGAGACAGAAGTGCGACTGCGTCGTCTGTGGCGGTGACGCCTCTCTCTTGGAAAAGCTGAGCTCACGTACGCTCGCCTGCTCTGGAAGTGATGTTTGTGTGGATGACACGTATGATCCTTTAATCTCAGGCTCAGCTTGTTGAGCATCAAATTGAAATATCCTGAACAGATGTAAAAACACATGTGAGCCTCAACGTGCAAGCTGTGCCGAGCTTTGTTTCATCTGCTGATGATGGGAGCCTTAAGGAGATCTTTTTAAAATTTCATCACTATTCAAAAGGATAATTAATACGTACCCCCAGGCTTTGATTATGCTCTTCTTACTGTGTACGGCTGGTGTGGAGATAATGAGACACTCATCAGTCGCTGCCAGAGCTTCCCAACAAACGCACACAGTTTGCATAAGATACTTGAGATTCTGCATAGGTAGCGGCAAGAGGTGCACACAGCCCGATGCTAATCTTGATCGTGGTGAAAACTGAAACGATCAGTCGACGTGATACACGTGTTGCGGGTGTTGTGTTTACAGGGGCGCCTGTGTTGAACAGTGACTCTGCATTGTCCTTGGGTCCTGCGTGGTCCACTTGCCTTTCATTTGTGACTGTGGTTGAGCAGGGAAGGCCAGGGACTTGGGGAATCTGGACAGAGAAGAGTGACAGATGTTAGGGGAGATTATAATGAGAGCTGTCAACTGGAATGCAGTTTGGTGGCCATTTTCTCAGTTCAAAAAAAAAAAAAAAAAAAAAAAACTCTGACCTTTGACCAGCACATTCCCCTAACACCTGAGTTACAGGCAATTACTTAGCTGTTCTGCTCTCAGTGCTGAGCCCTGACCCCTGGTTAGGTGCTATGTGAAGTAGGCTGCACCGGTAGTACGTAATACAATATAATATAATATAATGCAACTTGAAGTTCAGACTTGGAAATGTGTGCAGAAATATAGATTATCAGGATAATTTTGCAAATAATTATTCAGGTTTGGTGTTATGAAAATGGCAGCAAGATGTACACTGTTAATAATAAAGTTGTAATGTAACAGAAGCAGCGACAGATCATTTATTTTGCATTGTGACGTAAAAAAAAAAAGCTAAAATGGCAAGACAGGGACTTGGTTCTATTCATTGATTGTTAATTGGATGGAGACAGATCTGAATGTGAACCTGAAGTCGATTGTAAGAAAGATGCAGAGTTTAAGCGGACTAAATGATTGGAGAAGTCTGGCATGTGTAGATAGAGAGGTCTGTCGTTTCTCAGGAGGGTTGAGTTATGAAATTTTTATCACAAAAAAAGAGAGAAAACTGTGCAAGGATCATTCACAATAAGATGCATTTAGATAAGTGAATTAATAAAATTCTAGAAGACGTTTTTTTGTTGACCACTTCTGTCAGTATTGCAATTTTGTCAGCTGTCATACTGCTGATTCAGACAAGTGTAGAATAAACAACAGCTAACCTGAGTTCAGTATGCATTCATTTCTTGAGGAGACATTTGACCTCATCAGCATGAAGTCATTTGCCAGATTTGCATGATTATTATCATATATTTCTGAGGAAAACTCGCAGCAAGGCTGCTCATGTAAAAAAAGGATGAAAAAAATGAATAAATAAAATAATAATAAGAAAAATCACCCCTCTCAGCATGCTGTCCCTACATACAAGAGACACCTCTCTTCTGTAAAAGACAGGCTAATTAATTCCTGTGGGTTAAAAAAAAAAACCCACACACACATTCACATGATCGCCAATCAACATAGTCATTACAACAGATGCCTAGCACACACACGTGCACAGATGCACAACACGCATACAAACCCCGCTGTGAGCTCCGTCTCCCGCTGCTGTACGAGGGCTGGCTGTGTGCTGCGGTAGTCATGCAGCACTCATCCGCTCACAGGGAAGAGGCTGGCATAGACAAAGCCCTGCCTGTAGGTAAGCTGTACACCACATCAAGGAGCTCCAGAGGTTTCCTGCAGTGACAACTATTTTGGAGCAGCACACTGATGAGCCTGAGGAGTCATTTGCAGGTCCACCTCTGGGCCTGACACAACACCAGTGACAGAGTGACAGTCAGCACGAGAGTATGTGTGTGTGCGAGTACCTTACTTTAGGTGGGATTTGGGGACACCTGCTGTAGCCCATAGTAAACAGCATGGAGGTGCGTGCATATTCATGCTTCAAAGTTGACATGAAACACCGTTCACAACCCATTTGACTTCTTAATCTGTTGTATGACACAGGATCTTTCAACAACAACAACAAAATATAGGACAGGTCTTGATTTTATTAATAGGGAATTGAATGAATTGTGAAAAGTGGGCGTTACTTCAGAATGGATCCAGGTGATTGGATGGGAGAGGATGAAATACAAGCATGTATTTTTGATGCAGCTAAAAAAAAAAGTTGTTACATTTAAGACAATTATTTATTTCAAATAACATAATTGATGAATCATTCACAATTAAACCATTATTGTGTTGTATAAAAATAAATTAAAAAAATTCTCATTTAATTTATTCTTATATTTATTAATTAAATGTTTTAATGCATATTTTCATTTACATTTGCCTAATCTGAAATTGGGATTATGCAAACATAATTTGGAGGAAATAATTTTTGCATAGCATACATATTGACATAACGAGTGCTGAATATAGTCACAAAAGAGCCACTTACCCATGAAATACAAGCACAAGTGGTCACAGGAGCTGGTCCATCCACTTTTGATGGGATCGACAGAATTTAATACCAGGGCCTTAGTGAACATGGCGCTAAAACAACAGAGTCAGCACGTGTTACTAAACAATGCTATCGGGATGCGCCATTCATTTTCCCCTCACAATGATGCTAATGAAGGCAGCGACAGAAGAGCGGAAGGAGCATTCCAGTGAGACTTACTTGTTAGCCTGTAATGATGCATACTCATTGACATATTTATGTCAGAAATTATATATATATATATATATATATATATATATATATATATATATATATATACACACACACACACTATATTTTGTCATATATTTAGAGACAGTGAAGGTTGAATTAGTTTTACAGTCTGTTCTTGTGTATTAGTGGTGACGTTCAGAACAAATACAATAGATTTGCTGATGTTCAAGCCCACATCGCTTAGGGGCCTCATGGTACCTTAATGCATTCTTTTGTAAATTTGTTGGGTTGAGTCAGAAGAAAACCGCAGCCTCTTCCGTATGGCTGCTGGATTCTCCCAAGGTGCTCCTCTATTATGCCTTTTGCAAGAGGCATCTGCGGCCGCCACACAAGATGCTCTATTATGTCTCCTGTGAGAGGCATCTGCGGCAGTCACGTTTTGAAACTTCACACGGCCTTTTACACAAAAAATAATTTGATCCAAGCCATCTGCCACTCTGTGATGGATACATGTGTAGAGACACGGGTTTCTGACAACACCATGTCGTCTCTTCTCCAGACAGATAATAGCATGTCAGAGTCACTGGCCAAGGGGCCACATGTTAGCAGTCGGCTGAAGTGACATTTGAGATGGTCTTGGGACCCGGTGGCAGTGGCAGCAGCCATCCAAGTGTCCTACAATTCAATTCGGTGCTTGACAGCGTACGAAATTATCTGTAGACAGATGATAGATCGTTAGTGGACTGAACATTTCCTATGCAGAACATTCAAGCACTTCTAGATCTCGCATTATTAAGGCATATCTTTAGAGTTAGAATAAAATCAAAATGGACAATTCTTATTTTTATGGAATATTGCAGTGTTTATTATGAATGATTTACACATGCACATAATTTTTTTTAATTCATGTGCCCTCATATTCATTAATCAAAATAATAAAAAATGCCCCTTGCAACAACATCTCTTCTCTGATGATGTGTTCACCGGTGTGAGGGTGGGACAACCTGTCACTCACATGAGTTCACACAGCAATAGCAAACCACAATGATCCAACAATTTAATGATCCAATCAATTCACGATGGATAGTATCACATCCTGGCCTACAATTTTCTCATCATTTGAAAAGCTGTTTCACTTGGATATTCGTCAAAATATTGAAGAAAATACTATCGCAATTTCCATTTTCATGCTGACTTTTAAAATGTCAAAACAATCCAATTTTTGTAATCCCACAATTGAGAAATCGTGTACTTGATTGTGTTCTAACAGCACTGTTTTGCTATGAGTGGTCTGACAGTTCCAGTGCAGATCCGAAGCTTCTTCGGGATCAGAATTTCTTAGTCTTCTCTCAGCACTCCCCTCAACCTGAGTGACAAACAGTGTGCTGTGGCTCCGAGCTGCAACCTCGATCGGCCCTATTCCTCCTAACCTGCTTGCGCCGGTCAATGAGTGTCAATCAGGCCTCGCCCTCTGCTCGCATTCGCAACAAGTTCCTTATCCTTAGAAAACAATT
>CM031951.1:29702101-29762101 GCA_018749465.1 Paracanthobrama guichenoti | reverse complement strand
GCACATAATAGCAGAACTCATGGTTTGAGAAAATATTTTCATGCGAATAATGTGCAATAAGGCCTATCTGTATCCATTAAAAATATAATGAAATTAAAAATACTATTTGACCAGTGGAAAGATTGAAAAAAAAACTTTCTTTTATAAAATTTATTTTATACTATTTTGATTTATTTATTCAAAAACAAGGCAAGGATATGTCTTGTACCGTTAAACATAGTATGATGATATGATAAATATGCATATTCATCCAACCTCAAGTGTTTTCTATTGAAGCTTGTTTCCGCCACAGAATAAAAAAATAAAAAAGGTAATTTCGTCTTTTTATCTCACAATTCTTTTCTCGCAGAATTGCATGATATAGTTCCAGTTTTCCTGCAATTCCAGAATTAAGCCTTAGTTCAATTAGGACATTTAAGTAGCTTTTTTAAAACATGCCTTAGAAAAAATACTACTGGTGTTCATCTTGAGAAAAAGCAATGCCATTGACATATTTTAAGATAAACCGGCTCAAACGTGCATTTTAGTCTGGGACTAGGCATAAGCATTGTCTATGAAACTGGGGAATAAAGTCGCAATTCTGACTTTATAACATGCAATTGCTAGATATCAAGTCAGAATTGTGAGATATAAACTCCCAATTCAGTATTTTTCCTCTCAGAATTGGACTTTATACTTTATATATTACAAACCAATAGAAACCAAGATATAAACAAAATACTTCCACTGTGCAATCTCATTGGTCTAAAATTCTACTCTTCATAACTGTTTAATAATAGCTTTGATTGGCTATGATTGTTTCATACAACTTGTTGCTGGAAATGTTTTGCATTGTGCTGCCTAGTATAGACCCTGTGTACATTTGAGCCATAATAGTGATGTTTTCCTTTTAATAGCAGCAAACATATTATATCTGTACATTTTGATACATTGAAAGTGGATTTCCAGCTTGGCTGGCTAGCAAGAAAAACAGAAACAGCTTTCTTTGTCCTCTAGTGTCATCCTGAACCACATTCAGAGATGGTAGTTTAAGGGACATTGAGGATATTACTTTTTTTTTTTTTTTTTTTTTTATGTGAGTAACTAACAGCTTAAACCAGGATGTATTACTGAATTGTCTGAAGCCTGGAATTGTGATGGGTAAACTGGGAAGTCTGGTCACCCTAATCCTGTTTTGTCATGTTGTGTTTTGTCTAGAGCAGCTTATAAAAGGCCTTGAAGTTACACACATTCTGCTCTGCATATGGTAGGCCTTCTCTGTTATGCATACATTTAAGTTACGTGTAAACAAGTTCAGTTGAAAGTAGCTCAGAATTAACTGATAATATCATATTAGAAACAATTTTGAGAAATGTTTCTGCTCTGGCACTTAACACTATTAGAGGTCTTATTGCAGCATTGTACAATAAAATACAATAAGTCACCCAACCCTTTAACACTCGTGAATGCTTCCAAATCCATTGGTAACCCACTTAAGAGGAATCAAATTCTCTCAGGTAATTACAGCTACAGAGCGCTGTGCGTGCCCTTATACGCAAACTTCTATGCTCCGACGAGGACTTTAGTCTGAAATTTTAATCACATTTACCATTCATCCCTGATGAATTCAAAGTGTATGGCCCTGTTTTTCTGCTATGAAATCCAATTCGGCGAAAGACTAAAATCTAATTGGCCTCCTTTTGTTCATCACAACAGTTAAAGCCTGAGCAAAACAAATAAGCAAACTGCGACTTATTATCAGCACTCCTATTATCATAATGACCTTATTTGCCTAAATATTGTCCCTATTAGTCCAAGGGAAAGTATGGAGTCCAGTGCATAATGAACCACCGGGGTCTTGTATCACACTAGGGACTTTGACATGTCTTTTATTACTTTTACACTAAATGGAGGAAATGATGTGGCTCTTGTTGGTGATTACTTAGTGTCTCCTTGATGTCAAAGTGAAAAGTGTATCCTCTTTTAATATTTGATTGTTTTTTTTCTGACGCAATTTTATCCAATTCATCATTTTGTGTGCTAATTTGCTGAGCTTGTGACACTTTCAGTGATCTGAGTTACTGCATAAGTGGACCTTCTAAGATGATGTTATCGTTTGATGTCAAATTTCCTTTTGGCAAATTGACTACATTGAGGGAAAAGAGTTTGTGCAAAACATCTTTCCCTCATTTCTCAGACTTTCAAACCCGAAGAACTCTATAAACAACAGCGTGCACAACACTAGCAGTCTTTTAATGTCTGAAGTGTTCATATAGGCTATACTAGTTTCTACAGATAGATGTGTATTTATTTCTTAATGAGGCCGCCTATTAATGTACTTATTTTGGTCCATTTTAAAAACATTTTAATCTATGCATTGATCTTACTGATCAATTAATCCATGTCAGGCCTCAAACGAAACTTTAGCATGAGGTTAGTCGCTTATTTCCTACTTATCCTTATCAGAGCTGTGTTAGGGGGTTTTGTGCAGGCTCAAAAGCGCAACATTAACAGCATAGTTGTCATAGCTTTTCTTGCGCGCACAGTGAACTGGGCATGCATTCTTGTGACACATCAAGCTCGTTAAAATAGCTGGGAAACTATTGGTGGTGAACGCAAAAGAATACAAAATAGCGGGAAACAGTCTCTCTATAACCAAGACAAAAGCCAAAAAAGAGAAAAGAACAAGAAAGTGAGGCACCGAGAGAAAGATATTGAAGTCTGATTGCTCTCCGTCTTTGTCTGGATTTGTTTCCCTGCTTGTTATTATTACGTTTAGAAAAATGACAATTACACAGAAAAAATCAGAGGGGAATATTCATTACGATTCATTATCTGCTCCACCAAATTGCATCAAGCTTATAAAATATTTCTTTCACTTGTTCAAAGGCTTGTTAGTGCTTAAATTCAATTACCGCTGACTGTTACAGACTGTCAGGACTTTTTAGCAAATCATTAGTCAAGGTTTACTCCTGGGCAGAGAACAGCCGCTTGACAGCCTTAATTGTTGTGAACCATTTAAAGGTCCGCTAATGAAGCAGGGCTATAATCGGCCAGTAGTAGTTGGCTCGATATAGAAATTTCCAAAACTTTGGCAAGATCAAAGTGATACAGTGGAGACCATTTGCTAAATTATCAGCTCGAAATTAAGCCCGTCTGCGACCTTGCTTTTTCCATCTGAGCATTTTTAAGATGGAGGGGAGGAAAAGGTTGCCCTCAATCTCGGTGCCTTTCATCTAGAAATGAAATAACATGGAGAAATATGAATTAAATATTGTCTTGGAGGAAGAGGCAAAGAAACGTTCATCTTGTCATGGTGACAGCAGCAGAATTTTGTGTTAGTAGGCAAGGGTTTGATTACCAAGGACAGCCAAAGATCAGAAAACTTGACCAATCATAGCCAAGTCATAAATGCTTCATAAATAAAGCATCACTGTTGGTGTAATCCATACACTTGTAGGTGAGACGTACTGCAGAGCATTTTAAAAGTCTAAACTATCCTCTAAACTATCTTAGAATTGTTCTTTCTTTATTCTATATTGTGTTAATATATGAAAGAAATTCAAGGGATTCTTAAAGGATCCATTTCATAACAGCCTTTTTTAGCCTTTGTGTTCCCATGTTCTACACTAAACTCCCAAGCCCACTCCCAATCCATTCAAATAATGTATTTTTAAGCTCTTAGCAGCTGCTTTGCTACTTGATGTAATAAGAACATACTAAGCTCCTTTGTAGCACTGTTTTGTTTTTTTCCTGTCCGTTTTTTCTACTATGGCGATTTGTTCGCTCTAGACAGTGTGTTTTTGTCCTTGCTGCATTCTTCAGAGCTGTGTAAAGTGGTTTTGTGTTCAATTGGTCCCTTGATGTCACATTGGACAGATACTTGGATGGAAAAAGGGGGTAAGAGTGTTTTATGTAGTTATTAGCTTAAGTGCTAAATCACAGCTGCTCCACGGAGCATGTTTAATAGTCGATTTAGAAATTTAGCACTTGAAAATTCACCTGAAACTTCACAGCGACATTTCCAAAATGATCGTCGACAAGTAGCTAATGACATGCGAAGGGTAATTCAGACAAAACCCGTGTGACCTGTATGTGGCAGAATAAGTAGTCGCGATCCTCTCATTAGGGGCTTTTCCCACACATTTGATCCATAAATTGCCTCGAGATTTTCTGGGAGGTGTTTTCGTAAACCCCCGCGCCTGTGTAGATATGGTTGTTGGTGCTTTCACATCAGTGGAATGTAATACACTCTTTAATGTGACGGACAGGAGGCAGCACAATGACTCACTTATGGCAACACCACACCAGTGACCCACACCAGAACACTTTTGCTCTGAACCCCACCAGCTGGTGGCCTGCAAAACATAGAAGATTAAATATACTGGACCACGGCTTGCTGTCGAGGTACTGATGGAACCTTTTAAGAGCGAAATTGTTGCCGAGTGAAAGCGCAGCACACTTGGCTGATGTCATTTCACAGCTGTTTGCTCAATTAAGCTGTGCAATGGCACGGCCCCCACTTTATTCATTTGCTCTACACATCGGGACCTCCTCTACAGTTAATACTGAGGCCTTTTTCATGCCTTGTGACCTCTCATGAGCACTGGTTTCAAAAGATTTGACTTCACTCATCACATTGTTAGGCTGTTGAGAGGATTGCTCTCCTTGTTGCTAGTTGTCCATCAGTTCTTCTCAGACTAGCTGTGGTTTTTGTTCCCGTCTTTGGCTTCTCTTCAATTAACATACAGCTTTTGCAGCTGCTTAGATGCTTTTTCTTTTGTGATTTTAAGAGCTGCCCCTTGTTTAAGATTTATCTTTCATCAAGCAAAAGCAAGCATTTTGGTGCTTAAGCTTGTGGTCACAGCCTTCGCTCCATCAACCTGTGTGTCCTCACACATTTCTTAAGCACTCGATGAGTAATGGATGCTGTGGCGTTCCCCTATACCTGCAACTATTAGCATTGATTTAACTTGTATAATATTCCCCCTCTTGTCAGGTACATCTGATCTCTGTCAGCTTGCTGTGCTTTTCAAGGAAAGATTGTTCTATGTAATTTTATGTGGATTTGTAAGTGGAAATCATCTTTGTAGAGACTCTAAACAAGTATCAATAATATATATATATATATGTGTCCACAATAAAGAAAAAGAAAAAAGCTCTTTAAACTGAATGGCTAAAAATGTTATGTGGTTTTACAAAAAAGAATTATGAATTATAATTCAGATTTTGTGTGTGTGCATGTGTGTGGAATTGCACTGATTTTATATTTTATAACATATTTTATAACCTGTACTGCCATTTCCTTGTCATAAAAAGGTTAAATTATCTGATATTTTAAGAGACTTAAGCTGTGTTCAAAATTGCCCCCTATACCCTCATTCACTATTCCCTACATCACTGCACTAATATAGTCCACTTGAAGGAGTAAATGAAAACAAGTGAGCGAATTCGGACACTGAGTGTACCGGAAGGGCTGGCACTTTTTGTACATGCAATTTAATAATCATTTGAAACTTGGCAGACTGGTTGCTCCAGTACTTATCTAAATATTTATCTTGAACTTTGTCATGGAAACTATCATGTACAAACCTTAATTAAACAATTTAATAGTCAATTAAAAATAATTTATACCTGTGATATTATGCTGTATCCACATTGGACCAGCGGCTGTCTAATCAATGGATGCAGGAATTAATTCCTCAAAGTTCATTATGGGTATTCTCTAGCTGTTGAGTGTATATCAGCTGCACACTTATTGCGGTGCATTATGGGATTGAATGAGTGCACTTGATAACGTCCACTAATAGTGCCCTATTTAAGGAAATAGCGGGCAATTTCGGACATATCCTTAAGGGTTTTTCAAATACTAAGCAGTTTTGTTAAAATAGTCTTAAAGAAATAATAATTTAATTCAGAATTAAAAAGTTCCCATCACATAAGAAGTGTATTCAAGTTGTTATATGTATGCATTGCATTTTTCATGCATTTTTAAATCAAGTAATAAATCTGGACCAAAAAATTAAAGACATTTTATAAATCTCATTAAAGACATAAAATGTAACCTTGCTTGCTTAATTTCATAGGAAATTTGTTCTTTATCATTTTAGATGGATTTGTAAGAGGAAATCATATTTGCAAACTACCATCTGAACTGCCACCGTCATCAGAAAACAGAAGTTGACGAAAAGCCTAGCAGATTCAGCACAAAGAGTGAGTAGGTCTTTTTTTTCCAGCCTTAGATCCCCATTGGAAATACCTCCCAAAAAAAAAAAAAAAAAAAAAAAAAAAAATGCACACCACATGGCCAGAGCTTAGTTTAAGTTGCTCAGAGTTATTGGGTTTTGACAATGTGTGCCATCAAGGCTTTACCCTCAACAGGTGTTTTACATTCCCCCTCTTGAGGGTGGCCTGTGGACTGTAGCCTACAGAGGCTGCATAGCTCTCGCTTGAATAATTCCCTCCTTTGCCATTTGGCCAATGGGGTTACAGCAAGACATCTCGCACACGTTTCTTTCATTGCTACTTCAGACAACACATGTATGCAACAGAGAGCTGAGCTGTAAACGTCAGACTTTGAACCATGAACCTGCCAAATCCTACGATATGGTGCCATCTTCAGTGAGCCTGGAAAGACTTTGCGATGTAGCGTTCTCTTTTCAGCCGTTCTATATCCAGCACTTGAGTTTGGCGCTCGTGGAGTTCTGTACTCGCCCCCACCCACCCACCGTCATCAAGTATTCCACACTAAAGCGCAATGGAATGTCAAGACGATGATAAGAAGCAAGCTGCGAGCTGTCAATGTCGTCCTGATTAGGTAGCGAGGCTGAGGTGGGATCCGTAGCTTGAGCGTGCAAATCTCGAAAGTCCTCGCAAAATATCTCCGCTAGCAAATCAAATGCAGCTGTACGGCGGTATCTGTTGCACCTGAGCTCCAAACAAGAGGAGACTTTATTATTATTTTAATTAGGTTCTTTGTGTTTAATTTCCCCAGGCTTACCCTGAGTCAGCGCCGGTGTGAATGAGGAAGCGTGCACTTTGAGTGCCGATACCCCCAAGTGATTAGAGCGCAGGTACAATAGCTGGCATGTATAAAATTTCTCTTATTAAAGTCAATACATATACATATGTCTGATGCATAATTTATATCAGCAGCATGTAGTGCCAACATGGGAGAATAGCTTCACAGACTTTACTTTTTTTTGCCTTCAAAGTGTTTTAGAAAGAGCATCAGGCTTTAGAGGGAATTCTGCCGAGCTTTCAGCAAACACTGATTTGGGTGAACGTCCCAAATGTAGTTCCCTCCACATTTATTTGACCAGGATACCAAATATTTAGAGACAAAAGTTTTTTTTATTCTTTTACAGATTTTGTATTGTTTTAATAACATATTAGAGTACTTGCAATGAATCTACAACCATAAAAATACATTAAGCTTTTATAAAGCTATCCACACTGGGGTGGAAGCCAATCTTTGGGGAAATGCAGTACATTAGTTATTAGCTGAGTTTTCATTCATTCAAATTTATGGATTTGGCAGACACTTATATCCAAACTGACTTGCATTGGATTGAAGTTATACATTTTATCAGTTCATGCATTAGTAGGGAATAGAACCCATGACTTGTTTGAGCTACAATAATTTTGATGCCACTTAATCCCACTTTTGAAATATCAGACAAAGAAAAATAAATAAATGTTAATAAAATAGCCAATTTTTTAAAATAAAATGTGTATATGCTTGCTGGAGGTGGGTCATTTTTTCTTTTTTTCGGTATGAAGACAAACTTATACCAAGATAGAAAAACATTTTCCCAAATAAATTCCAAGTTGTGCATAATGTCATGTGATTGAATACATTTAAAATTTGCAACTTTGGTGGAAACAGCTTTTTATCAACTGAACAAATGTAAATGAAAGTCTAAAGCTAGATTATAACCAAAGACAAAGCAATCTTTGTTCTCATCCTTGGTTTGATGTATGTGCCTAATGAAAGGTTAATGGGGCAAAACAACTCAATTAAAAAAAGCAACAGTTTTGGTTCCCATCATCAAAATTGTGGCCACTCTGTTAAGAACATAGTACATTCCTCTGTTTAAGCACACCATCTGGCCCCTGAACAGACAAAAGTTTGCTTTCACGTTGGATGTTTATTGTTCTGAAAGATTGATGCGGCTAATATCAGCCTTCATGATGACAGATTATCATCAACAGTTAATCAGCGCTATTTGGAGATAAATATCAGTAATTTAATCAGTACAGTAATTTCTTTAGCAATAATACAATTTACAAATGTAAGTGATTAAGTAATTAGCATACATCGCTCCAGATAACAGTCCCTTAGAGTTCTGAGCGTCTGGTTCCTGTAGATCTCAGCGGTTGATTTTAGTCTCCCCTGGTTTTTTTTTTTTTTTGTTAAATTCTCTCCTTTTTTTTTTTTTTGTGAATGAGAATTGTTTGTTCCTGGCTGAAACCCAGAGCACTTTAGAAATGACCCTTAGAAATGAAATCCTTCTTTTAGTCCGCCGTTAAGTTTAGCCGTTTTCAAGTTAGCGTGGACATGTTGCACAAGTGCTGCACACTGGGGAAATGAATGCCTTACATTAAATTCAATTGAAAAATTATGTGCACTTGATAAAATAAAGCCTGGCTCTGGGCTGGCATATCTAAACAGCTATCAAGGATCTCTTTGTTGCTCTTCAAGCAGCACCCGCCTGGGGCAAGTCCTGGTTTCAACATTCTAAAGTTATACTCCTTTATTTACAAAGTAATTTGTCGGTTAGTGTTAATTTCCTAAATGCGACATAAAAGGAGTGCGGCGGAGAGAAATTTTGGGAGAAAATCATAAAAACAGCCGAGAATCAGGCAAATTGCTAACATGTGTGCCCTGCTGCTGAGGGCTGCCTCTGCGTGGCTGTTCCCGGCCCTCTGAGCATTGGCCAGTTCCGTTTGAAGGGTGCAGTTCTTTAATGAAGGGCTAATTTTTATTGCCACTCCATTGACTTCAAAGCAGTTCAGGTTGCCAAACATAATTTCACTGGCAGTATTTTCAGGTGCACTGCAAATAGTTCGTAAATAATTTCCCTATTAGGCACGTTCTTCTCGCAAGTGGCACTTTTTGGGGTGAACGTTTCATCTCTGCGTGCCTCTCTCGGGTCCTCATCCACAAGCACACCGAGTCAAACGCCACTTAGCAGATCTGCGAGTTCTCCACTAGCCTTCAGACATGACTGCGGCATCAGACGTGTCATTTACTTGCAGGGAGAAGCCTGATTAGAGGATTAGAGAATTAAAATAAATCCAACCCAACAGGGCTAATGGGTGATGCCTTATTGCACATGACCAGGCTGCCACTTTCAATGCGCTCTCAATAGAGTTGTGAAATGAAACCCCCTACTTTACCACTATGTTGAATTATTGCATTGTTAGAAAATCTCATCCAACACATATATAATCAGCCACGGAGTCTTTGTTACCCATGCGGCGAGTCTTGAGCAATTAAAGTTGATGAAAGAATTGTGTTATGAATATTTGTTATGAGTGTGATTAGATTAGACTGCTGATGATGTGTGTGTACATGCATATTTGGCTCATTCAGTGAAAATCCCTTGTAGAATACTTATGAACTCATTCATTCAATTAGTTTTTTTTAGTGTGTTCTAGAAAGATTTTCCTTAAAGAAATATTCTGGGTTCAATACAATTTAAGCGTGGCATGATGTAGATCACTACAAAAATGAATTTTGTCCCTATTTTTCAAAAAAAAAAAAAAAAAAAAAAAAAAAGTCAGAATTAATTTTTGTGGCAGTCATCAATATACCTCTAATGGTGCCAATTAAGTTTAACTTTTACTGAACCTGCAATATTCTTTGTTACATCACTGAAAATATATACCTATGCTCTTATTTGTATCTGAAATACAGTTTTTCTTCTTTATGGTATTCAGTTTTCACATATAATGCACATTTTATCCTCCTCGATTTGAGATTTTAATGGATTTTGAGAGACTTCCAGATCCAGGCAATCCAAGTCTTTATTGAATAAAAACTAGCAATAAAAAAAATAACGGCATCAAAGCACATGTTTCACATTCCACCACATTTTGGAAGGATTATATGAGACTTATGGGGCCATGCTTTGACTTAGCAAGCTATTAAACATGTTTCGCCAATGTCAAATGCTTTGTAAAGAACTTCATAAAAACTCTTTTGATAGGTAATAATATGGAGGAAGTAGAGCTCAGTGTATTTTTTTTTTCTCTAGAGCACTCGGTCACAAACATAAAAATACAGCTACAGACATACGAGCATGAGAGCCTAATGCGTTTTTTCCCATTATTGTGTGTAAAGTATTATTATTGTTTTTTTAATTACATTTCTGTCCCTGCAGCAGACTGCAACCTTTAAGGGGGAAAAATGGAACACTCCTTTTATTGTTACCAGGCAGGTATTTGGCAATAAGGCGCATTGGTGTCATTGTACACGTAACATGTTTAATGTGAAAACAGACCATAAATCATGAATCATTGCAGTGATATTTGATTATGCTCCATAATTGCTGTAACCCACGCCAGAATTTTCGGCTCATGATGGCATTAAGTGTAGTCTGCTCTGTAAACATTTGTAAGTTGGAAACGTCGCAAACATTTTCAGTTTTATAGCTTTTATTGTACTCGCATTGAGATGTATTTGTTTGTACAACATCACGACAGAAGGATTTTGTCAGATATATTGAAGCTGTTTTATTGTTTGGTTTTGTTTACTTTGATTCAAAGCCATTTTAATATTCCTAGACTATCTTTATAATCCTCCCAAAATGAAAAGAACATTAATCTGCCCCATGTCATTGTTTACAGGCTTATTGGGTCACATAGTTTTCTTCATGCACATAGCCTACATTATATGTATTTTGGCTTTATAAATGGAGGTATGTCACCCTATACACACCAGCTCCAGTTGAAGAAGGGAAAGTTTGGTTAATGTGGAATTAAGAGACTCCATATAGGTCCCAAAACATCATTAGGTCCCATAATCATCTCTAATAGAAACGGTTCTTCATTTCAAGCCAGACAGATAATAATATGGCACGATGGAAAACACTGTAGCGATGAAGTCCACAAGGTTCTTAAAGCATCTGAGGTGTGTATTTTTAAAATTGGGTGAAGTATGCTAGTTGGAAAGTGCTGTTCTCTTGTGGGTTCTTTTTTCTAAAGATCAAACCACCAATACAAGACTGATTGTTCTTGTGATTCATGACTGCAGTCTGCCTAATTCCTCTAGATACACAAACACTTAATTAATGAGTCATTATGAGAGGAAGGAGAGCCCAGGGTATCTGTTAAACACATTCACAGATTGGGGCTAATGAGTTCTGTCTGTGCACAGTGTGCCCATTATGGGATTGGCGCTGACTGGTGTTCCACCTCTGGGTGGCGTTGGTGCTGGGGTAGTAGCTGGGCAGTCCTGGAGGGCCAGTCGGGTCCCTAGGGAGTGCTGAGGCCCTCTAGACTATTCCCTAACCCAGCTACAGGAAATGAGAGCCTGACCTCTACTCTGGGAGGAATAAGGGCCATCTGAAAGCTGGCAGGGAAAAAGTGCATTTATCTTTCCCACAAAAAGCTCCAGCTAATTGTGGCACTGAAGTACGTAGTTTCCATCATAATCCATTTCTAAAGGAGTGAAGAACTGGAATTTATTTTAGAGTATGTAAGTGGTGAATCTTTTTTGTAATAAATACCCAGGATAAGAGCCAGAATTGTTGCCACATTGGATTTCCGTCCCGTAATGCATAACTTAGCAAAGGGGCCTTTATTCCCAGACCTAGTTCATTATCTTAACCCATGTTTCAGAATGCAATTTTGATTCAAAGCCATTTTTAATGTTCCAAGACCATCCTTATAATAGGGCCCTCCCAAATGAAGAGACACTTATTATGCGTGGTCATAATTAATCCAAAAAGATCACTCACTTAATCATTCACATCAGACCCTAGAAAATCTTCTCTAGATTTTCTGGTGCTTTCTGATCATAAATAATCACACAAAGAGGCGCTCAATTAGATTTTCCTCAAAAGTCCTGGCATTATGTTGGAGGAAAAATCCTTTAACTAGTCAGGCTACATGCGTAATTGCTCTCCAGTGACTTTGATATCAGTTTTAAGCTGGAGGTTTAACTTCTCCTAATGACGGCTTCTTTGAGGTAAAAGTTCTCCATAATTGCAATTATAATTATCTGTAAAGTTATTTTTTCTCCCAGAACCGTTCCACTGAGTTGCCATTGGTAGCCTTCAATGAACATGACATTTTGCTTGATATAGTGAAGCTTAACAATTTTTTTATTTTTTTATTGCAGTTTTGCATTATAGTGTCATTTAATAGTTGTGTTGTTTATTTTGTTTGTTTTGTTTTGTTTTTTGTTTAATTGAGGTTCTTTTATCTATCTTCCAGTTCTTTTTACTAGCGCTATGCCAGAAAAACAGAAGAAAAGTGAAGAAACAGTTTTTATGTTTTGCTACTTGCAGCTCTCATTTCCACATGGAGACTTCAGGGATGAAACTGTATTTCAGAATTGTATACAGATCCTGAACCTGTCTAGTGCCTCTGTATCAATGTTTGAGCAGAATTTCACTCTCAATCTTCATTCTCTGAAACATCATGTCACCCTAGCCAATCAGTGATAAGGGCAGTAATTCGATCTGGTTAGACTCCTCATGCTGGCAAGCCCATTATTGCAAGATATGCCTATCCAAACCCATGTCTTTGTTTCGTCTTCCGCCAACTAAGATTACTGAATAAGGATTTTTCCCTCAAGTGCAAGAAATTGCATTGACCTCTTATATCTATTGCTTCCATATGCAAGCAGTTATCTTTCTTGCAAATGGAAATGAGACCCAAAATTGCAACAAATGGGGCCATGCCACTGAATGCAGATGTTTCCCCTTTTTGCGGAGAATACACATGCCCGATCAAATTAACTTTAACCCCTCTCTCAAGGAAACAGACATCTCTTTTAAAGGCTCCTCTTCCCCCAAATTTGTTTAGAGTTGGACCCAGCAGAACAACTGTATCTCACCAAGGACTAAATAACCTGTGATTGTATTAAACATGTGTTGAGAAGTGCTCTCCCAGGGTTTTAGCAGGGGTTCCTCGTGTCCAGCAGTTCACCAACTTCACCCCTTCGCTGAGTAAAAGAGTGAGATTTGAAGAAAACCACCTGTTTGTGAGGCGGTGGAGGGATGAAAGTGGTCAGCTGGGTGGAAAGCGGCTGGGGGGATCCTAACAGGTGCTTCCTCTGCTCTGTGCTGGGAATGCAGCTCTATAATGTATGGAAATGGGCACAGGAACTCACACTTTGACTCTCTCTGCCCTAGCATATAATGAGGACAACTTATAAAACAGCCCTGAAGATAATTTGCCAAATTGGTTAAATGTTGCTCAGAGCTGTGCGTGTTAATGGCCTCCATTCGAAACCGGGATCGGTCACCTGAATGCAGTGGAAACACTGTTGTTACATCGTACATCTTTTTACCCTGCAGTTTTGCCAACAGAGCCCTATAACTTCGTTATCTAATCTATTTTTAGCATGATTAGATTAGGCCACTATTTAAACTTAAGCGTAGTGAGTATTTAGCAAACGGTACACTTTAGCTGTTATTTTATTATTTTGAATGTATTGCCTATTCTTTCGCTGTTACAAATAACCTGTTTCCTCCTTAGCCCATAATTCATCCTTGTGGCCCAGCTACACAGGAAGTATCTGGTCTATTTCCAGCTCAGGTCTCCCCTCCCTTGTTCAGTTGAGTCCCAGGGCACAGTCTACAAGTTACCCAGGCACAAACAGCCTCTAACCCCATCATTTATAAGACTGTCAGCTCAATACACTCAAAAGTTATATATACACGCAGAAAACATGCCGAATTGGAACATACAGGTGCTAACTTATTTCACTTTAGCTTTTCCTGTCCGCAGTAATGAAGAGCAGGTGAGGGCTGGTGCTTTAATCAGCTTGAGAGTAGGACGCATGGAGATTTGCTGCTTGTTGAAAGGCATGCTGTCCACATGGGGTTGATTATGGGGGTAGAAGGGAAAATCAGTCATGAGCAATTGTTTTCCCAGTCACCATGCTCAAAACGGAATAACTTGCACATCTAGTGAAAGGTGGCTGATTCTGACCTCATCAAAGTCCCACCGACAAGTTCCTCAGTGCCCAAAGCAGACGTGAGGGCTCTCTTAGTGTCAACTTACATTGTGCGACCGTGACTCTTGTGCTAAGTTTAGTCCTTCATCTGTTCGGCTGGTGTGAACGCTCTATGTAAATCACTCAGAGTGACTCATAACTTGAATAATGACATCATTACTCAAATGTGTCTGTCACTTCTAAAGAATGAAATGCAAAGAAAAGTATATGATGTGGGGTTGCTTTTTATTAATTTACAGTGGTAGAATGATGAGTGAAAATGGATACATTGAATTCTGTAGGGATCTAAAAAATGTCATATATTGACACTGATTAATTTTCTTTTAATTAACAAATCCTTGCTCTAGATTTTTGCCCAATTTTAATTTAATTGGATATTTAATTGCACGATAATTTCCCTTTTTTTCATTCAGATTAAACTTTGCTACAATCTAATGTTCACTTAAACTTACATTTAATAATACCACTGTTAAACATAACCTTTAGTAAATCTCAGAATGAATATCCATTTTTTCATACTGTGTATTGTACTGTTGTGATCCCTAAATTAACTTAAAGCATTTAAAACGATTGATTTTAGTTTTTGGTGGTTTATTTTTAATTTATTTAGACATAATAGCATAGAATTTTGATGTCAGCTATTTATCGTTTATTGGCTATAATATGAAAATAATTATTACCTTATAGGTATTGGCCAGAATTTTAATTTTGCTGCATCCCTATCCTAGTTACATAGTGCCTATTTTTTTTTCAAAAAAATCATACAGAATTTATTCTATTTTTAGGTCTGTCATGTTGAGGACTTTTGACTTATTAAACCAAGCTGAAATTTGCAGTTTACCAACTTCAAACGAGTCTATATTTGATGGATAGTTGAATCATTTTCAATAGGGGAAGTAATGCATCATGGCTATCAGAATGTGGCGATCACCGCTGAATTGGGAGGTAATTGTAATGTTTGGTAAACAGAAAGGATCCGGCTTAATTTGGCAGAGTATCCATCTAACCACACAGGGTTAATTTTATTTGACGACTTCATATTTTCCCTGTTTTAACTGGGTTCTGGTAAACGCATGTGTTTGCTAGAGAAGTGTCAACAGACGTGCAATTACATTTGTTTACCCATTTGTGAAAGTGCTCGCCTGTTGCTAAAAAATAAACCCAGGAACGTTTGCATGAGTAGAATCCAGTTAAACAGGATAAGGAAAGCTTGGAATATTCCTCACACGCTAATGATGTGTTCTAAATGCGACATGATTATATTTTAGAATTTTTAAATTGGCAAAAAAATTTAACAAAACAAACAAAACGAAGTCTCTTCATACTCCTGTGCAAAGTTATGCTGACTTTTCCCTCAAGTCCCAAGCTTTTCCAAGGCCAATGCCACTCTTCCCGATTCACACAGATGCATACCAATAAGACCCCCGACTCAGGTTGTTTACTTCGGAACACACACACCCACACACGAAACAAGCCACTTCTGTCTTTGTCTTTGCATGTTTTTTGCATTCACTTAAAACAGCCGCCGTTTGCGCCGGATTTGTTAATGGGCGACTTACACTTCCATAAAAGTTTCAGCTCATCACAAGTCCTGAACTTTTTGAGGTGATAAAGAGGTGGGAAAAGCGAATAATTCCAAGGTGATAAAAAGCCCACATAGAGATATTAAATTTAATCTAGTCGGCCATGGCAGGCAGAGAACTTCGGAAGGTCATCGGCAAGTAAATGGAAGGCATCGTTTCGCATAAAACTCCCCACCTGATCTGTGACAACACCACTTACCATGTCATTCGGCTGACAAGTGGGCATCAGCTCCCATTACCGCTGCCCACGTCAAAGGTGTCAGCCAGCTTTTCAAACTTCTACTCTCCTCCGCCATATGAAAGTCGGTGACAGACAGAGTTACCGTCTCTGGACAGAGTGCTGCACTATGTGACCCGCTCCCATTAGGACTAAGAAAATAGTACGAGGAGGAGAGCTGTGGGAGAAAAGGATACAATAACAAAGTGCCATTTGGGTAGTCTCTCAGAAGTGCCAGGGGACAATTAAGCTTCTATTTTCTCTGCCCCCATCGGCCTGGGCTCAGGCAGTTAAGTCATTTCAGAGACATCCTGCACCTGTAAAATTGCTGCGCTCCTCTGAATTATGGAGGGGGTGGTGTGGGAGTGTGAAAATAACCTGTCTTTAACCTCTGATCTCGGAACAGTGTAGGACCGCCGGCACTGGAAGATGCAGCCACAGTTGAGGTGAAGATGAAATGAGCTAAAATGAGTTTTAAAAAAAACACCCGTCTTACTGACATCTCCACTGCTTTGGTCAAAGATGAAAGCTCGACGTGTCGAAGTGAAAGGTTGATGGTAAATAAACACACAGCCCTTTTTTATGAACTTGATGTAGATCAGTCCGAAATTGTTCGCCAATTGGTTGTATTACTCAGATAGTCAGGCCGTAGTGTGCTGCTTTCATCTGGGTTTTCCCAGTTGAGCCGCATGGGGGGCTTTGCAGATCATGCCTGCGCTTTACCAGTAGGTGCAGCTGTGGTTCAACTGGAGCAGGGGTGAGAGAGAGGCCCTCAATTCCACACGTAATATTAGCAAATGCAGCCGAGTCAGTAGCTTCTGTGATTATATTAAGGCTGTGATCAAAACTATTGGAATGCTGCTTATAACTGTAGTGATGCTAGATTTCCTATTGAAGTCCTTGCTTTTTGCGAGGGGCAAAGCGACGATGCATCTGGATGTGGGATCGGACTTTTATGTTTGGGGTTTGTTTTGCCACTGTATCCAAGGTAAATTTTAGAACGTGTCAGAGTAACACTAATAGCAATTATGCTTGAATTAAATAATAGCTGGTGGAGTTGTAGCAGCAAATTGTTTTAGGTCTGCATGAGTGCGATTTCTTTTAACAGTTTCATTTGCAGTTTTAACATTGTGCTTTTAGTTCAGCATCATAAAGTCAAGGAAAAAGGAGATGACTAATGATGCATTATCCATTTTTGTCTTAGATTATCAGATTGGGTTTTAGTCAGGATAGATGTATAATTTGATGTGAATCAAAACAAGGCTGTGAGGGATAGAAGTCAGTTTACAAATTTAATATCAGCCGATATTGGATATCTAAATTGTATATGCTCATTACTATTTTACATTTGCTATCATATTATGCTCACTTGAAGAATTAAAAATAATAATAATTTAATAACAGTAAATGTGATCTTTAGCAAAAGAAATATAAATTGTTCATACCGTACATTTAAATGTTGTGATGCCTATTCACTAGTAGCATTTAAAATGATTGATTCTAGTTTTTCGTGTTTTATTTGAAATTTATTTAGACAAAATGGTAGAAAATTATGTAGAATTCTAAAGTCAATTGATTGGTTGTCAGGCGAGACTAGATTCTATGCATTGATAATTGATTGGATTTTGAATAGAGCCACATCAAAGGCATGTTGTTTCAGAGGAAAATATTTCACAGTATGCAACATTTTATGTAAGAACTTTAAATATCTTTGTTAATTCTGTTTGTGTATCAGAAATGAGGCACCTTGTTTTTATTCTCGTCAGAATTAAATATGCCGTCTATAGCCTGACTAAGATCTATACAGGTAGTGAAATTTGTCCCTCACAAAAAATTTATTTGGATGTTAAATACTACCCATGTAACTGACAGGTCAAGTGTAACCTGATTTCATTCACCTAATAATAGAAAAGTAGGTGGTTCACTCTTCTCAGCTTGTTGTGTGTCAGGTGAAATATTGCTGAGCACTTTGATGCTCAGTGGAGCTTGAGAAAGGAAGTCCTGCTGAGGCCTGCTTAGTTCCCTGCACTTCCTGTGTTGCCCACTGTTGCTCTGGCCCGGGCTCGAGTGCAGCAGCCAGACCCGGCCCCAAAGGGAGCAGAAGTGGGCCTGACTTCATACATGATTAATACCCCCATCACTTTCTAAATGACTGCCATGACTTTGCCAGACCAAGTCCGGAGTTTGGCTTCCAGACACATTGCTCCGTTTATGAGGGGAAAGCCTTCTCCTGAGCGAGAAAGAAGCTTTCTTTAATTTGATAATTAGTGAGCATGTTTTTTCAAGGTTAAAGCAAAGGATCGCTATCATTAGGGTTAATTTTCTAATAGCCTTTCATCTAAATAGCATGTAATTTTGGCCATCCCCGATTATATACACTACCGGTCAAAAGTTTGGAATAATTATGATGTTTTTAAAAGAAGTCTCTTATGCTCACAGAGGCTGCATTTATTTGACCAAAATACAGTAATATTGTGAAATATTATTACGATTTAAAAGAAATGCAAAGTTCTGTTATGGAACTCTAGATGGTGCAGGCTAATAGGTCCTTAACCTGTTTGCAGTAACATCATTATCTATAGGGCACAGCTGATTGGTTCCTGCTCTATCAGTAGCCAATGAGAAACCCTCCACCTTCCCCAGCTCCACCTGTATAGATCTGCTATGGGTAATTCACGTACATTCTATTGTAAGGCAGCAGCCTGTTTTATTTGATCACAGCAGTGTGTTGTGTATGTATTGGCAGTTGCAAGTCCTTTACTTGCTCTGCAGCAGCAGCAGCAGTATAGCAGATCTTTTCTGCCAAGACCAAATATATCAACATTGTCGTACCAATTACCATGCCAAACACTCCGAGAGTTGTCGTGACGGTGCTGTCTCTATTTTAATATATTTTAAAATATAATTTATTCCTGTGATGGCAAAGCTGATTTTTCAGCAGCCATTACTGCAGTCTTAAGTGTCACATGATCCTTCAGAAATCATAATGCTTAATTTGGGGCTCAAAAACCCTACCATTAAAGAGTTTGGGATAAATATAAAATAAAAAATAAAAACTTTTTTTTATTAAATATTAAATATTAAATTGCTCAAAAGTGACAGTAAAGGCATTTATATTGTTACAAAAGATTTCTGTTTCAAATAAATGCTGTTCTTTTGAACTTTTCTATGCATCACGGTTTCTATAAAAAATATTATGCTGTTTTGAACTACATTAACTGTTTTTAATAAGAACCAGTAATAATAGAGGGTATGCACATGACGTCACCATCGTCCGGAGTGCCTAATTAAATTGGATTTGCAGTTATCATTTTGTGTCAATACGTTGAATTTTTGGGGTAAAATCATACCTCATATATTGCATTGTTATATATTGTATTGGCAACTCATCGGTTACATTTTTACATCTTATATTCTGCATGATTGGATGTTTTTAAATAAGCACTGACAAAAACTAGACAGGTTTTAGGGCAGGACAATATGAAACTATATATAACATTGATATAAGTGATCACCCGGATTTAGACCTACCAATATTGTATTTATATAAAGTGTTCACAGGCAAATTGAAATCTGGCTCATATAAATGTTAGGAAACACGATTCCTGGCTGCATGTCAGTATCTATTGATCACTGGATGTTGGGTAAGTTGTAAGGAACACTATCGAGTCCAACATTTCGTTTAAACTAATAATCGTTTATTTTACTCACGTTTTCACAGCTTCCCCTATTAAATCCATTCATGCAGCAGCTCTTCTGCCACTCAGTCTGGCTGAGGGGGAGTGTTCCAGCGGGAAAGTGACGTCAATACATACCCTCTATTGATGATAATTGAGCACCAAATAAATCAGCATATTATAATGACTTCTGAAGGATCATGTGACACTGACTAGAATAATGGCTGCTGCAAAAATATATTCAAAGAGAAACCGATTATTTTAAATTGTAGCAATATTTTACAATAATACTATTTATACTGCATTTTTGATCAAATGAATACATAATCCATAATTCCAAACTTTTGGCCGGTATAGTGTAAATATCTTGAATACACATCTGCGTTATTTGTGTATTTTTGCACAAACTGCAAATAACTTCTTTAACCTTTATGTATTTGTGTGCGAGTGAGACGGAATGGGCGGGGGAATGCAAAGGGTCGAACAACACCGCAGACATCTGCCTGCTGTGACCCCATTGTTGTGATAGGTGTTTGTTTTAACTCAGAGAGAGGCCATTGTAATCCATCCTGCCGCTGAAAGGAGGTGCTATTAGCGGCCCCCCATGCCCTGCTCTCCGTAGCCAGCCAGCTAGGCCTGAACCCCTAAGGACAGCCTCAGCTTGCTGCAAAAAGCCTCCTTAACAGGCCTGTCTGCATGGAGCCACCTGCTGATGGAGCTCTGGCCTTTGTGTGGTTGTCTACATAGGCTGATTCTTTATCCCTAGGGAGCAACACATGAAGGCTGGACAAGCTGGCTCCCGTCAAGGCCTACCGTGGACGAGCAGAAGGCTGTTAGATATGCATGTAATGCTTGTTTGTTGGCCAGAAAGTGTGGGGTATCTTATGATATTACATCTGGATGATGCATCAAAGTGTTCGGTGCTGTACAGTAGCTGTATTTTTTGCTGGTTATGGTACTGTCTCATATAGTCTTATTATGGTTTCATTAATCTGTAATTCAACCTCATGGTTTTTGAATGAGGGATTAAAGCAGTATGTTCAATAGTATTGATCTAACTAATGTGAAGCGTTAAACACTGAGGGTTTAACTCATGCATCCAGTACACTGAGAATTATTAAAGTCTAATGGCGTACTTTCACAAAAATAGGCGTATAAACCGTGCATACTATTATTACTATTCTGCGAATTACAGTTTAGTGTTGTGAAATGAAATACTCTCCCAGCAGGCTTTTTTTTTTTTTTTTTTCAGAGTATTTTGGTAATTGAGATGCATTCTTTGTAAAGATTTTCAGTTGCCTGGATGAATTAGTGGAGGATGCATCTGTCTGACTTTGTAATCACAGATGTAATATGGCTGATTGTTCTTTCACCACAAAGTTTATGTTCATGAGAGAGTTAATTGCTTTAGAATGAGGGGAAAACGCATGAATAAGCCACACAATTCATATGTAATATGCAACATATGGCACTAAACAAAGAAAGAATAATGCAGAGGGTTGTGTTTCAGTGAAAGCAGTGGAAGAATGTTTAGGTGGGCAATGTACATTAAGTGTACTACTTAGTGACCTACTTAGTATGCTAAATGAGTGTGTTGTCTTGAACGGACAAAGATTTAAGGCAGAAATAAGATGCACTGCAGAAATTTGATTTAAAATCACATTTAAGACCATGACAATTTTTATGAGCAGAGAGATAATATTAAAATGCTCAAGTTGTATGAACTCCACAAGTTTGTAAAAGCTGATGATCATGGTCTCCAACATGATTTCAGAATGATCCAAAGAGCATCTCGTGCTTGACTGGAACTTTTTGTTCACAACATTTATTTGTGAGTGACCTAGAAATAGTATAGAATCTAAAATAATTCATCCTTTTTCATTGTTTAAAACCCTAAATACTTTTTCATTTGAGGTTACATTTTTAGGTTTTGAATCTGAGATTTTCAATGTGGACTCTACGGAGCTGTTATAGGAAAAATTGATGTAATAATTTTCCATTTTTCTCACACAGAGGTGTTTGATGAAAGTTAAAAATATTGAACAACGTTCTAGTCTTTTTCTTTCACCTAGTTATTTTTTCACCTTTTATCTTTCTTTGTTATTGTGGTTTATATTCCCAGTCGTCCTCATATACTGTGTAAATGCACAGGTTTCAGTTCATTAAACATTAATAAGAGGAGAAATGTCACCTGTCCATCAAAGAGTCGATTTCAGCACATCAGCTGACAAAGACTCATGTAACCTAAGTTGACAGATAACTGAAAGTAAACTCTGACCTTCATCTGGCTATTGCACCATCAAATAAAGAGAATTTTAGGGATTGCCCTCTGACTAATGTCAGTGGTCTTGATCTGCGGCTGAATTGACACCTGTCTTACTACATTCACTCATGTCAGAGTTGTCAGTTTCTCCTCATGTACCCTCAGTTTATGGAGCTGTGTGAAGTTGCGAAGTGTAGATCAACCAGCCCTTAGTCAAACATATGACTGATTTTGGAGAGTGTCAGCTATCTAGTTTCAGCCTCAAAACTGTATGTTAAATCTATTAAATATTTAGTAAAATTTTTAATAATTTATATATCAGAACATTGTTTTCAGTTGAAGCATTCTCAAAGTGCCGTTTGATATTATTTCAAACACTTTAGTACTAAATTAACACTTAAAATGCCAGATTCTGGGTTTTTTTTTTCACAAAAGTTCGATTTACAAGACTGTTTTGTGTACTATTTTTACTCAGCAGAAATTCTTAAATTTTGCATCATAATTATTAACGTTAATTCTTAATGTTTTATTTTGAAATGCATTTAAAACGTAAAAATTTATTTACTTACGAAAAAAAAAACAAGAAAATATTAAATATAAATCCACTATTCATTTTTAAGTCGTTTTTTTAAGTAATGTTATAATATTTATATTTAAATATTTGTAATGGATTTGTAATGGACAAATTAGAAAAATGCTAAATGTAATCACTTTAACTAGTGCTCTCTATTTATACTATTACATTATTATGCCACATTTCTATAGTTTAGTGTTTTAAAATAATTTCCATGTTTAAAATTCCACTTTATTTTATTAGCAATACATTTTGGGTGCTGAGCAGTAAGCATTCAGTTATTTTACCCATAAAAATTAAAATAAGTACCTTTTGCCTCCTTGTATCTCTTGATCTTGTATTATTGAATAATGAAAAGTATAAATTGTGCATATTGAGTTTACTAATTACTCATTAATTCATTTATTCGTGGCATGTAGGCCTGTGCATTTCTGATCCTAATGTATCCGTGTAAATGAGGAATCTCTCTTCCTGTTTTGCTTTTGTTATTTTTACAGCACACAGCGAGTGCAGCCCTGGACTGAGGCATTATTTTGTCGGGCTTGCTCTATTTTCGCGTTCTTATTTATTCGTCTTAATTTGAGGCATTGCTTTCAGCTCCAGCGCCTGCCGTTCTACAAACGCTGGGAGCAATCTCGCTGACCAGCCAGGTCACTGGCAGAACGTGGGGCCAAAATGAGAATTTCTGCAAACAAACACAATCAGGCCACGATTAGATTCCGCTTTCATGATCTTGAAAGGAAATGCAAAGGAGATTAGATAACAGGCGGGCCATAAGGCTCATTTATCCCACTTGGCGCTAAGTGTCTAGAGATGGCTAAATGCTTTAATTCCCCACTTGTGAAGAGCACCTCGGGCCAACTCCAGCTATTGCAGAACTTAACTAACGGTATTAATGTGTAACGAGGAAAAAATAGCACAGCTTATCTCATGAAAGTTTGCTTCGGTGTGTTCCGCCACACTGATGCTTTTTCTCTCTAAGTTCCCAACCGTTTTAAGTGCCACTCTGCAGTTAAGTGACCGTGGCGTTTTTTGGACCCTCCAAGAAAGAGTTGTCCCAGCGCCAGTGTTTTTGATTTAGAGGCTAGCCCTGGCACGCCGTGCCCGATCGTTGTTATCTGAGTGAGGCTAATGGACGTGCTGGAATTAGAACAGGCAGAAAACGTCCTAAATGGGAACCTTTGCAAGGCAGCTGTTTGCTAGTTCACAAGAATACCAATAAATGGCAGCTACATAGCTTTCCTTAATCAGATTCGAGCAATCAGCTTGGAAAAAAATCCCATATGGTGCGGGAAAGCAACGAAAAGGAGAGAGGGCCAAGGGTTACTGCAAGGACACAGGCCACTTCAAGGTTACTGTGTCTGGCTACAATTAGCCACTCGCAGAAGAAACGGGAACGACGCTTCAGGGAGCTATTGCAGCTCAGTCGTTTGTAATTAGTCAGTTAGGAATTACTGACGGTGAAAAGCAAAGTGTGGCTCCTTTTGATCGTTTACAAACACCTTTTGCTGGGACCGTTCTCGCTAATTCGCACGCAGTGAACTTGTAAGTATACAGTTCCTGTGAGGTGCAGAGTTTGAGACTGAGTGAAGTACTTGAATCAAGGACGATGGCTTGGACAGTTATTGCATCATCTAGATCAAACATAAAACACTGATTTCCCCCCCCCCAGACTTGTTTTGGACTTGTATAAAAATAAATAATAATCTAGAAATCTATCTTATATTTTTTTCTGTAATTTCATTTTTTTTCTGCTTCCTTCTGCCACTGCTTGTAATTTCGAATCAAACCCGTAATTCAGTTTGCAAACCAAACGAAGTTTGAAGGACTCCGTGGTCTGACAACCATACGAAGTCATCAGTATTCACCGCAAATATTTGTCTCATAAAATTCATGTCAGAGCAGGACAGGGTAAAGATGTTCAGATCTGTCTACATTTATGCGACTTTGCTTCATCTTCTCTTCATAGCAGAAAGTCTTAAATGATAGGAGATCCTGTCAGTCTCGCATCAGCCTTTCTTAACAAGACCCTATGAAATCAGCTTTCAGTTTATTTCATAATGTTCTTTTAGCTGTAAAATTTAATAAACTCTGCAGTTCCTAATTTAGAAAGAATGACTGTTTCTGTCTTTCATAAGAGATGTTATTCTGTCGCCCAGATGTTGTTAGTCAAAACTGTGATTGCTTCACAAGTGTTTCATAAGCAATATAGTGAAGCAATATAGTTTTTTTCCCCCTCACACCTTTGACTGATACAGTGTGACCATATTTGTTCTGTGATCTGGCAATAACCAATAAATATTTCTCTGCTAAATTAAAATTAATAATAATATTAAAATATTAAAGTAGCCCATAATGATGATTCTTAGCTGGTCTGTTTGTTGGTTTTAGTGGCATTTTATGTACTATATTCCTTTTTTTTCCCTTTTTTTTTTTAAGAAATAGCTATTGTTTAATGTATGTTGTAATATAAGTTGAGTAAAGAATACAAAGTAAAGCAAATAAAAACAAACCCTAAAACATTTGCTTTGAAATTGGCTTTGTTCTGTTGTGAAGTCAGGGAAAATTGGCAAACATGCAACACAATGAACTGTAAGATGAAAAAGTGGATGCTACCGTCATGACAGCTAGCAAATGTTAGCATATTGTGAGTGCCGTGTTCCGCTAAGAACTGTCATGCTAATTAGCTAATTAAATGTAATCCTTACAAAAGTGCAGTCACACAACAGGGGCCTCAAATGCCAGAGATCTCTTCATCTTTATGCATACTTATTCATTTTTAAAGCCGTGTTGACTGAACATCTGAAGACAAAAAGGAGAGAAAGACTTTCCAACAATAGAGGATAAACAAGGTTGGTTGAAATCAGCCCAAGAGAAACACTTGCCCTCTAGGGGTCACTTTCTCCTATTGACTTTGGCAGTCTCGCATTGTAAACCGCATGTGTGCCAATTGTATGTGCAGTCAATGAAGTGCATGTGTAGTCAAGCAGCATAAACATCCCCATTTAGTCAGTTTTATTGTTAAATTATTTGTTTTTAGTGTCTAAGGATGTAATGTTGGGGTGTAATTTACCAGTCCATAAAATATGTAGACATGGCTTTTCTGACATTGGTGAACATCATGTATCATATCTGTACTGCAAGTTTTTTTAATTTGTTACATATCGATATTGAATATATCAGAATTTTAAAAAATTTGTATTGATCATATCAGTCTGTTTTGGATATCACAATGTTTTGCTTTTAACTTGCTGCCTTCATCTAACAATCACCAATCTATATAAACTTTAATTTAATACATGTACCACTGTTAAATGTAACCTTTTGCAGATCTCAAAATTAATATACATTTTTCATGCATTATAATGCTGATGATTAAATTCCCCAAGCGTAATTATTTACCTATTTTAATATATTAAACAAAATAGTGTAGCATATCAATATCAACAATTTATCGGTCATTAGCCATAGCATGATGATAATTCTTGGCTTATCATTATTGGAGAGAAGTTCATGTATCCCTACAATTAAGCGCATACATATACATATGTTTAACCATTCAGGAACACATGGGGGATCACATATTTTGAATCTATTGCAGGCTGATGCTTTATACATACTGTGCACACATATGTAGGGCAGATCTTGCTGTTTTGTCAAACACAACAAAGCCTCTGGAAAGCGAAGATGATACTAATTGAATAATAATATTAGTCATCTTGATGATTACTATAATGGACCTCTGGACTGCAAACCCTTGTGTTGGCAAACAATACATTTCACTTTCGTTCAGTCTTCCGTTCCTCAAGCGTCATGTGAAAAATCCAGATGTGACCGTTGCTGTCACCCCTGGATGGCTCATGACCTCAAATTTATATCCAGCTCGTACTCGCAGCTGCAGCACTTCAAAACTTTCCCTCCTCCAGCTGGCAAGCTTTGCGTTGATGAACTCCACCGTGGGACAGAACGCGAAGGAAAGCTCCACCGCTACCACAGACATGAGCGTTTGAATCTATTTTAATAACGCCCATTACGAGCGTGCCGTAGGATCATAACTCCCCCATCTCCATCATTAATACATGAGAGGATTTTCTCTGGATCTTTCATGAAAGTCAAAGCAGCCAAGGTTTGCTGTTGCGCAGAGCAGACCACAAAGGAGAAATTTCCCCTTGTGGATGTCAGACGGAAAAGGGGCATTTAAATAGCAATACACATAATAGTTCTGAATCAATACAAGTCATCAATATAAGTCGGATTTGTTTTAATTTATGTGAGCGCTTACGGATGAACCTCAGGGAGTCCCGTTGGCTCCACCACCAGCCCTAAACCCAATTGTTATTTTGGTCTTCCCTCTCATCGTATACTCCTACAAATAAAAATAAGAAATCAATGTATGCTGCAATTTTTACGGCACTGATTTAAGTGGTGGTGGCAGGCCAAATCCAATAGTGCCACTAAAGCTGACAAGCTTGACATGTGCCTTGCCATGCTACCCCTCAATTATGCAGGACCCAATGTTTCCTTGCCTTTTAATTGAATCACACCGTCTCCAACTTGTTATTTTTAATTTGTTGCATTTGATTTCTGACACCAGTGCCAGGGTGGCATGAATTATGCAGAGGGGGACCTTAATTGTGGATCTTATTAGAACGAAACTAATTGTGAATGATTAAAAAGTGAATCAGAGGAGGTTTTAGCCTTATGTAAGTTTCAGTGTCTGCCAAAAATTACTGGGCTTGTTTGTTGTCAGTGCTGTACATGTTTTGGTGGCATATGTCAAAGTGCGTAATGGCCTTGTAGAGAATGGTCTGATATATTTGCTGAGAGCAAGTTGTGTTATGATTTTTTTAGATGGGGGCCCACTGCTGTAAAAAAGCACAATAACAGACATCTGACTCTTTTTCAACTAGGGAAGACCTAATATGAAAAGAATTGAGCGTAATTCACTTTTTTTGGGGGCTAGTGCGCCATGATAGTTAAGTTTTATTGATCTTTTGAGTTTTGAACAAACCGGTCAAACTATCCCAAAGAAGGCCTGTTACATGGAAAGTAACTTTCAATATTAGGCTGTGATTGAAAGTGAACAGACGTTACCCTGCATTTTAAGAGCTTTAGAAACCCAGACAGTCATAGTTCCCTAATGGAATACATGAAGTTTCTATGCCACAGAAATTGTGTTAAATCAGTGGACAAAATGCATGTGCATGATAAAAAAATAAAAAAATAAAGATTCATGTGAAGTTTTATATTCTGAAAATTAGTATAGCTATATTATGAAAGTGATGTTTATATAACCACTGCTCTTTATCAATTCAAGAAGGAATTGCTAAATTTAGCCTTTGGGCACAATGGAGGTACCTGGTTGTAAAGTGCATTTCTTTGAAACATGCATCACTTATAGGTATCTGGAAATCATTTCTCTCTCTGCACTTGCTTTAGTTTCATGAATGCTCAATCAATTCAACAGGACAGCTTAACTTTCCTTCATTTTTTTCTCTCTCCCATAACCACAGCCGTTTAAAGTCCCACAGGCACTTACCGATTGAATTCAAACTCTATTCTGACAAAGCCTTGAGATTTCACCTTTGGGGGGCAGTTGAGATAGAAAATCCCCAAAGTAAGTGAAATTTCTCATTTTGATGATCTAAATGGTTGAAGGGGCCACAGCACTGGCAGTTCATGTCTGTATGTCCATATGGGTTACACTTCATTTGGTGGACTATATTTTGAGCCAAGCTGCCTGCACTTTAAATCCAGTAATATTTCTGGTGTGATATATGATACAGTACATATGAAGACCACCTATATTTAAAGGGCAGGCATAGAGTATAATATAGCAGCTAGATATTATAATGTATAATGGTATTGTGTATATATACCACTTTATAATCCTTATATAAATAAGTGTAATATGCTTTTTTTTTTTTTTTTTTTTACTTTTCTGTAAGCAAAGGTGAATTCACTTGCTAAAATGACACCTAATGTATATTACACTAATGTTATTGAGCCTTTCGAGAACATTCTTCCTCTGTGTTGTAATCATCTGTGTATATACTGAGGAGACGAGGCAGGTAAGATAGATCTCACAGCGTTTCTGAAATCCACCTGTCAGGTAATGTTGTTTGGCCCGAGACTAAAAAGCTTTCCTAATTCTGTATGCATGATAAGTACAGCGTGACAAGCCCTGCCAATTTAAGAAGTCCATCTTAGCATAAAAGTCCCTTCCAATAAGGTCTCCTTGCCTGGCACTATCCATATGATGAAGTAGCTCACTAAATTTCAAGAGCATCTCTGGAATGGTAGCAGATTCTTGTCCACTGAAATGACAATTAGAGTCACTTTCTACACAAGTTAGGTTTGATGTCTCCTGTCAGCTGCAGGGAGAGGGATATGTCCTGAGACAGAGACTAATCTGGCTCAGGCTCTGATTGCATTGCCCCCTCATGATCCACTCATTGACCACTCCAAACGTGGGGACAGGAGATGGACGTTTCGGGGATGGGTGAAAGGAGTTGGGGGGAGGAGGACCAAATAGTCCTCTGGCTGATTTAACGTTTCTTTATGTTGTCTAAAACGGATCTGTCAGTGAGCAGGCATATTTTGCTCTTTTCACTTTTTCTGCACAGTGTTGGCTTTCTCTCATCAATAAAATCACCTGTCAGTCCATTAATATATTTAGTCACGGTTTATCATCTTTTTTTATGTAGTTAACTTATTCAGTCCAAAAAAAAAAAAAAAAAAAAACCTGCATGCATTTTGCAGAAGAACATTGCTTTGGTTTGAGTACGTCCTTCGGATGAGACGTTAAACCGAGGTCCTGACTCTCTGTGCTCATAAAAAATCCTAGGATATCCTTCGGAAAAAGAGTAGGGGTGTAACCTCGGCATCCTGGCCAAATTTGCCCATTGGCCTCTGTCCATCATGGCCTCCTAATCATCCCCATATACTGATTGGCTTCATCACACTGTCTCCTCTCCACCAATCAGCTAATGTGTGGTGGGCATTCTGGCGCAATATGGCCGTCATCCAGGTGGATGCTGCACACTAGTGGTGGTCGAGGAGATTCCCACCTTCTATATGTAAACCGCTTTGAGTACCCAGAAAAGCGCTATATAAATGTAACAAATTATTATTATTATTATTATTATTATATATTTGGTTTGGTTGTTCTTTGGCTTTGGCTGCTCATAAAAATTCAAGAGCTTAAAAGATATAACCAGTTTAGATGGAAAGGATCTCTAGCTGACTAGCTGAAGACATTATTGTAGCTATACCCATTAATATACCCAATAAAAAAAATTACTCACTCATTGTGACAACTAACCTGTGCCACTCTAATGCCATAATGCTGCACAGTTAATCAGAAATCAAATTAAACCGATTTTGGTTTATTTATTTTTTTATGCGCAGCTTGTCAGTGAAGCACGGCTCTGTGATAAGTAGTAAATGCAAGTTTAGCCAAGTGAGTCGCTTATAACATGCATTTGAAAAAGCAACACACGCCAAACATCTTTCCAAACATGAGAAGCATTTATGACAACATTTAATAACACATTTTTACTACAAACTCTCTTCATAACGATAGTTGAGCATCCTTCTGTGAAATGATGTGGCTTCTTACACCAGAATAAGGCACACAACATATTATTTCATAGTATTCTATACAATGATAAAGGCTATGTAGATTAGCATTGAAGTATAAATATACTTTATTTGCATTGAAAATACCCGAGAAGGCTTGAAGAACTCAGATGAAGAAATATATTGTCATAGTCGTGTGTTTGTTAGTCATGTTTAATTGAAGTGTTTCAATCAGCTACAGCTGGTTTTCAGATCACAGAGCTGTGCTGCACTGACAAGCTTCGCATAAACAAATCGCAGCCTTTGCCAAATTGTTTGCAGTTTAATTTCGATTAATTTTGCAGCCCTGTTATGGATATGATAGACACGCATGGGTGAGTGACGCTAGTATGCAATTTCCCGTGAATAACATCCAGTTACATGTCTAAAAATAAACCCTTATCAGGCTAAGACGAAAACACATTTTGTAAGAATGATTGATGATGTATTGACTCATTATTTCAATTTTGCTAATTTAAAACAAAAAAAAAGTTGCATTGCATACATTTAAAATTCAGGGCCCTATCATACACCCAGCGCAATGTGGCGCAAGTGTTTTGTGCTAGTTTCAGGCTGGTGCAGTTATCATTTTTACGTCCAGCGCTATGTTGTTTAAATAGCAAATGCACTCACGCCCATCTTCACAATATTTTTTGTGTTATTTAAAGGGCGCATTAGTAATATGCGCCTATAGGTGGGTGCTAGGGGTGTAACGGTTCACGGGGCAAGTTCCAAATGGAAGTGATCATCTGTATGCCCTATGTGATCATCCCTACGTGAGCAGAGCACGCCTGTGCCATATGCAGCAGTTTGAAATGCACTTGGCAAAGGGAGCGGCATAATTTCCTCATTATCTTCAGCTGAGATGTTCCCGTGACAACGCAGTGCCGGCATAAATAAATATACAATTCATATTTTTTTTAAAGAGTTTTATATACATTACTTTTTAAATAATAAACTTTTTAAAATATAAAATGTATGTTTTTATTTGCAACAGTTAGGCTAAAGAAAAGAAAAAATAATTATGCCGTTAAAACTGCAACATCTGCTGACAGACACTGTGCTGCATTGTTACGGGAACATCCCAGCTGAAGATAATGAGGAAATGACACCTCTCCCTTTGCCAAGTGCATTCCAAACTACTACATACGGAGCATGCCCTGCTCACATAGGGATGATCACATAGAGCATACAGATGATCACTTCCATTTGGAACTTGCCCCGTAAACCGTTCAGTACGAATACGCTTACCGTTACACCCCTAGTGGGTGCACAGCGCGCGTACACACACAGGGATGCGCAGCAGCACACAAACATTTTTAAATATTAAACTTAAAAGGATTCCTTTCTGGAGAAGCATTCAGTCTTTCCGCTCGTAAATTCCACCATGTTCATTGCGAATCCATGGTTGAGAAATCCATGGTGTAAGCGCAACTGGCTTTTAAAGGGAATGGGAGATGAGACTGATTGGTTTATTGCATGTTACGCCCAAAACACACCCATGACTCATTAAGAGTCTAGGCTCAACCCTTTTGGACCATGCGCCTGGTGTGCTGACCGTTTTTTCCATCATTAAATGAGCAAAACTGGGTTCGGATACGCCCTAAGTGCACCTGGCCATGCGCTTCAGACCATGTGCTCAGATCGTTAAAATAGGGCCCTCAGTGTGTAGAGATGTTTTTTGCCGCTGACCCGCAGTTCTTTGCTGTTTTTCACATTAACATTTCGATGGTGGGATTACCCCCCTAGCCCATCTCCCTCCCTGAACAATTTTTTATTTGGGTTAAAATTTAGTTCTGCCTTTACAGTACTTTCAATATTTATTTATTATTTATTTATTTAATAAGTCAAAGATTCTTTTTTTTTTTAACAAAAGTATGAAATGCGGTGTGAATGAGACCTTCCTTGACAACGGGGCTCCTTCCTGCCATAATGTAAAACTTTTGGCTTCAGTAAAATGTGTGACAGGAAATATTCCATTTCTGAAATAACGCTTCATTGTAGCAGCAACTAAAAAAAATGACTTCATTTTCTCTCACTTGTACTATTTTCCGCTGACAGTAAAGTCACCGCACGTCAGTCCGCAGTCAGGCAGCAGCATTTGTAAACGCCTCACTGATATTTAATGTGGTTTTGTGGCAAGATGATCGGTAAACACCTATCTGAAACGCTTGTGATTTGACTGATGTGGCTCTGAAGAAGAGGTGAAATGTAAACAGTTGCTGTTTGGAGTGTCTTGGCCTGGTTTATTCCTGTTCTTAGTTATCAGAGCGGTTCAGTAATTGCTGTCAGTTAGAGGCATAAAGGCAGTGGTTTGCAGGAGTATCTATGCGTATCCTCTCGGATGTGGCTTTCCCCCTTGCCTCCTGAGACACCCCTCATCCTCGCCATCGTTGTTTACCTCGTATTGTCAACAGCGAACACGTTCAGGAAAAAATTAAAGGAGGCCTACCAGACGCAGCACAACAGGCACTATAATTGAGGAGATTACCCTCTGCACGCCAGCAGTGATTTGGGTGTGAACAAGGCGCCAAGAACACAAGTTGTTGTTTTTTCAGGAAAAATAGAAGAAAGGGTTTGACATTCCTATTTTTTTTACTGTGCCACCTGCTTTTCTCCTTTCATGGAACAGAACAGCCACAAATTATTGTCATTTCATTTGGAGCTGTGTGGCACAAGAGCACAATTTCTGCATTACTGATTATCTCTGTTCAAAATAACTTGTTTTAAAAGCACAATCCATGTTGTTTATAATGATGTCGCAATATAGACCAGTAATGTTGATCTTTCTGGGGCAAATACACTATTGTGACACTTTAACTTGTAGTATTTACGCGCAAATCCATCATTATACCAGGCACTGAATGTGATGAAATGGCACTTAAATTAAGTCACTGTCGTTCTTAGTGCATACATGTCTAATATACATGAAACTATTTTCTATTCATCACAGCAGCAGTAATTTTTCAAATTAGGATTAATTGAAGAGAAGCATTATTGACAGGGATATAGCTCATGCATTGTATAATTGAATGCACTTTCAACAAGAGTTAAAGGAATAGTTCACCCTAAATTGAAAATTTTGACATCATATGTTTACGTTTAGACATTTTTTCTTCTGCATAATACAAAAGAAGATATTTTGAGAGATGTCTGTTTGTTTTTTGTCCATACAACAGAAGTCAAAATATACTTGAAAGAAGAAATTCTGATTCAGGTTGGAAACAACTTGGTGAGTAAATGAATTCCTTTTTAGTTGAACTATCCCTTTAAATCAGGTGTCTATAATTACGGTGCTACAATATGTCAGATTGTGATAGTCTGTATAACCAAGTTCAGCTATTTTTTAGGTGCATGTTTGTGCCTGATTTGCATATGAATGGAGACATGCAACAAAAAAAAAGCATGCGCAATTCATTACATATGTTTTTTGTGTGCTCTACATGCGTATACACATGTGCATGGGGTTTTAAGGTTAAGAGTCCCCGAATGAGTAAAGCCACTTCTCAAACACACGGCTTACCTGCTGGCTGAGATCTGTTTAATTTGTCCTTTATTGGCAAACGTAAAATTCATTCAAAACTGCCGCTGACTAGAGCCAAATCCCGCCTCTAGGCTCAAAGCTCCAGGAAATTGCTCGCATTAAGCAGATATATTGGTGTGAAAAGATCCCTGACACTACATTGAACCAGTTAACATCTTCGAGCTCTGACACATTTTCTTGATTCTTGTGTTGTTGTTTTGCAGCAGCAAAGCACTGGACAATCACAAACCAACTAATGTAAGTGTGGAAGTTGTCTTATTATTATTGCAATAACAATGGGATTTGAACACGTCTGTACAACAGCCAAAGTGCAATGTACTGTACAGCAACTCCGTCATGGCGCACTAAAGATCTGGGCTGCAGTCACTGACAAAAATATGATGTGTGATGTCTATGAGTGATGATGGACCTGTTTTTGTAATGCTTCTCAGTGTTGGATCCATTTGAGCTGGACTTTATTATTTGGCCTGCCATACTTCCATGTAGAGATAGGTATATCTCCCAGTGGCCATAATTTCACTCAATTTCCTCGTGTAAATAATACTAGCCATTGATAAAAGTCTTCATTGGAACATTTTTCCCCTCTTCCTGTTAAAGCTATTTCCTTCGTTCACATTTAATAGAGTAAATAACCCCAACGCCATGATGAATCTTTAACGATTTGAGGTGAAATTATCTAAATGAGTTTAATGATATTTGGCTTTTTATGTGTAAGCCTGGCCTTCTCGCAAATCTCAAGGAATGAGTGAATAAGCATGTGTTTTGCATGTGTTTGTACAGCAAAACAAAACAGATTTTCTTCTGGTCTGGCAAGTGAGAAACGATTTTAAAAAGATTTGATGTTTACTCACTTTTATATAAAAACGAAACCCCAAACACATTCAAAGAGCAACTGAAGTTGCATTATAGCATTTTATAGAGTAGATATAAAACTAAACATTATTAGATTTAAATTAGTTTTTTATTGCAAGTTCAATGTAGCTTTTTGGTGTGGGAGCACATTTTCCAAGTTACCAAGATTGTGCAGCTTATTTTGTAAAATCTCTTTTCTTTTCTCTCTTACCAAAGCAGGCTGTGAGGAAGACGTGCCATTTGATAAGATTGGATTTCATGCATTTGAAAATATTTAAATTGTTAAGTGCTGATCTCTACTTACATTAATGAGGGTCTAGAGAAATTTTGACCTTGCGGTGTGCGTAAATCAATATGAAGTTGATAAGCCAAGTTCATTGCTGCCTAACATAAAACAAACCTGATTTGTTTACTTACCTAAGCCTGGGTATGTCAGGCCCATTATGAAATGATTTATAGACCACCATCCAATGAAATTGTTTAAAGTAGATTAGGTTCAGGGAACGATCAGCACTAATATGACAAGCTGATGCCACATGACAGGTAACCAAGCAAACAAGTTCCTGAAATTCAGATTGAATTAGAATCCTAATAATCCTGCGGGGGTCCCAGATTCAATCAGAGAGTCTGGGGAAGGGGTGTGAACTCCACGCCCCTAAATAAGCACACACACACACACACACACACACACACACACACACACACACACACACACACACACATATACACACAAGCCAAACACAATAGGTGACAGGCGTTTGTGTACGGGTGTGCGTCCAAGTTCACATGAACATAAATCATAGACTTGCTTCCTAATATTCTATAAAATGTTTGTACTAGTTTCCTAATGTCTTTGCTTTCTTTAATTTTTTATTACCTTCAATAAAAAAGATATTTAAAACTTTAAGCAAAACGCTTGCCCTTTATTTTGTATGATATGCCAAAAATAGGAAACGCAATACACAACAGAATGAGTGCTGCTCTCAGAAATTCTGTACCAAAGGCATTTATTGACCCGTACCTAATAAAAGCACAGGCTCACATCACAATGATAAAGGGCTTCTGCAATAAAGTAAATATTATCTTTCAACAAAGTGAATTTATGCACCACGAAGAACACATTTAGACTAGTTAAAAAAGTTAAATCTTCAATTCAGTAATGTCCTTATGAATGTTTACATGTTTTCGTAGATGATTATAATTTTTTTTTTTTTACTGAAATTTCCTCTTTATTTGAAAATAATGAATATAAATGAGTATTGTTCCCTCTGTTCCTAGGCACATTAAAGAGATTGTCTGCATATTAGAATATTAATGTGTAAAGTAAGGAAGGTGCATTGTCTGGACATTTGAATATGCATGATGAATATTACATTGTTGCAGCAACAAATTCCAATTGTGAGGGCTGAGGACAAATCTATTATGTATTAAACTTTCTCGCAAAGCAAATGTATGTATAAAAATAAAAATACTGACATTTTTGGCAAAATTTAAAAGCACTTTACTTTCATACAATGCAGAGAATACTTGAAAATATTTTCACTTGTTATCATTACCCATGATTTTTGAAGAAACCCATCATTTAGCAGTGTTCATAAAAACATTTTAAATACATTTGATGTATTTAATCACCCACTGTGCTGAGAGAAAATGGACCTGAGGAGTCATTTTTGTGCTTGTTAATCATTCCTAATTTTGGAAAGCAATGTAACTCATAACTAGATGTTACGTCTTGGTTTTTCATAGCTCCCGTATCCTCACTTGTGTTTTTCCATCTGCGTTTCCTCTAGACCGGCTCTTTTGCTGCGAAGAATGTTGCTTTGCATGAAAAGGAGGATGAGTGCGTTTCAGATCAGGGCCTAATTAGGGCCCCCAGCGTCAGTCCGGTGCGTCTAATGAGAGGTTTGTGAAAGAGCAGCGGCCTGGTGATCGCAGCCACGTTCTGATGGGAAGAATTATAGGACCGGTGATCCCCAACGCAGCACGATCCACACCTGCAAATCCCTCACGAATGCCCTCCTTTGCTTTTGATGTGCTATTCTTTTCATGTCTTTAACTCCGGCGACATCAAGAACCGATATCCCGTTGCAACTGAAGCAGAGGGGTGTGGGGGTAATCATCTATTATACGTTTTAATCATGCTAATTAATTGATAATAGACTCTGTAATTAACAACGGGGCGCGTCGTGTTTGTACGATCAGTTGTAGATTACAGGAATTCGTTTGGGAAGGCAAAGTTGAACAATACGGCGGCAATCACGGCACTTAATTTTCCCGCTCATGCTTTAACGACTCTGGCACATCAATGTGTTTCAGATATCCACATGCGTACGGGGCAGGCATTTATCTTGGGAAGAACAAAAAATTTCCTAGACCTGCTCGTGAATAAGGCGCAAAAGGATGCAGTGGGAGTCTGTGGCTCTTGATGTGACTGGGAAGTCGATTATGGCTACAGGGAGCTAGAGTGAGTTACAGTTCCCCTCTGCAGGAAATTAGCCCGTTATCAATTATCAATTAGACTGCCATGTGATTTACAGCCTTTAAGCAGGTGGTATTTTTTTTCCCCTCTTACCTTTTTCACCTGTTATCTATTTTTATGAACGCTCACATGCTTTCATCCACTGAGCGCTCAATCTGCCAGCACATGTGGAGAACATTGACTCTTTTTCTTGTTTAACTATGCTTTGTTCCAGCACTGAAGCCCTTTTCTCTTTTTGTCTTCCCTGTAGCTTTAAGATATTTGGTGTTCTTGCAATGGAAGGATAGGTCAGTGAGTCAGAGAAGCGTAGCTGTAAATCACACAAAGGAAAAAGGGCCTTGCTAAAATTAACAAATGCTGGGCCATCCTGCTTGCTTACTATAAATGATAGAATATAGATTTTTGTTTTAAAAAAGAGAGAGACAGAGAACAATGTACGGTAGTAAGGAAAACATCTGATATTTATAATATCTCATTTAAATATAATTTGCTACTTTCCATTAATATATACGGTACACAATTCTGAACTTTTTTCTTTCAGTAAAGTCCATTTCACAAGATCAAACTAAATACTTTCATATTTGCATTATTTTAATATCATTACATTTAATATATACTGTAAATATTATCATTAAATATTTTTGCAACCCTGTTACAAAAGCTTTAGAATATGTTTAAATACAGTTTAAAACCCCAATTTTTTTAAAATAAACAAACACAACCGATTTATGAGATTTTATATGTAAATACTATCAGTCAAAAGTTTGAGAACAGTAACTTAAAGAAATGAATACATTTATTCAGCAAGGACGCATTAAATTGATCAAGTGACAGTACAGACATTTATAATGTTGCAAAGGCTTTATATTTCAGATAAATGCTGTTCTTTTGAACTTTCTATTCATTAAATAATCCTGAAAATAAAATGTACACAACGGTTTTCAACATTGATAATAATAATAAATGTTTCTTGAGCAGCAAATCAGCATATTAGAATGATTTCTGGAGGATCATGTGACTCTGAAGACTGGAGTAATGATGCTGAAAATTCAGCTTTGAATCACCGAAATAAATTGCATTTTAAAATATATTCAAATAGAAAAAAGTTATTTTAAGTTGTAAAATATTTCACAATAATACTGTTTTTGCTGTATTTTGAATCAAATAAATGCAGCCTTGGTGAGCAGAAGAGACTTCTTTAAAAACATTTTTAAAAAATCTTACTGTTCTAAAACTTTTGACTGGTAGTATGTATATGTATATGTATGTGTATGTATGCGTGTGTGTGTGTGTGTGTGTGTGTGTGTGTGTGTGTGTGTGTGTGTGTGTGTGTGTGTGTGTATAATATGCTTTGCCAAGGTAACGGGGTTGAAAATGTTAACAATATTAATTAAGCTGTCCCTGAGTGGGGGGCAAACAGTAATTTTGTAGTTTTTGGCAAACTTGTATTTGCCACAAATTAAAGAAAATGTTTTGATTTAATATTCTTACATTAACTTTAGTAATCAAGTACAGTGGCTAAGCTTGTTGAATGCAATCACCACTTCAGTTTGTATAAAAATTGAGAATTTAATAACAAGATTATTTATTTTTCTTTCCGGCATCACTGTGTACAGCTAAAGTCATATTCACAGTTTGCCCATTATTTCCACATATTTTATGGTTGGTGTTTGAACATGCTTTTAATTGAGCATTTTAACAAAATTTTGCCAGTGTGTTGCATTGACTATTTGATGGCCTTTCAGGAATATACATTCAACCACTATAGTGGGCCAACATCCTTTTTTAGGAAGGAAAAGGGATATTTTCCATGCATATGTTGCTTTAGTTTTTGGATATTTAATGCCAATGATTCGAAAAGATCAGTGCAAAGTGCAGGGTGGGACGATGTGATGTCAGACATTTTTTTTGACACTTTGCAGAGAATTTGATGTGTATGACCTTTTAATATTTGTCGTGATTTATGTCTGATTATACTGTTCATGATTGTAGTATGAGAACCACATTAAAGACTAAAAAATGCTGGGTTTTTCCAAGCCAAATTTGGGTCAAATATGGTCAAACCCAGCCGTTGGGTTAAATTTTTAAATTACATTTTTAACCCAGCAGTTTGGTTTGTCCATATTTGACCCAAATTTGGGCTGAAACAACACAGCATTTTTAGAGTGTAATCCAGCTGTGAATATTGCCGGCTTCAGCAGTGGATTTTAGGGTTTTCTGCAGTAATTGTTTGCATTTTGAATAATGACATTGCGGATAACTCCTATAAAGCCCTACTTTAAGCCTTGCACCCTCTAACAAAACACTAGGTCAAAGAAATTGATTAGTGTACGTTTTGGCACATTTGATTTTACAGTTAATAAACTGCTCCTGAAAGTGATAAAACAATGAAAATCGAGCAACATGGTCTGCTGCACCATGATGCCTTTTGGCTGAGAGCAGAGGGTAGCACTTGGGCACTCATTAACAGGCTGCCCACAGGCACAGATACCTGTCCCGCCAGCGCACTTGACACTCCCCTCAAACCTGTCTGTCTCCCGTCCATGTGCCCCCATCCCATCTCATTACTTATTGATTTGTAAATCAATAACACCTTTCAGGCTGCCTGAGATGGAAGAGGAGAGAGAACTGCCCTTGCTACCAGCTCAGAGAGAAACATACTGGAGGGTAAAAGCGAGCTAGACCCTTTTACTTAAGTGAGTGGTGGCAGCAAATAGGATACATTTCACATTTAGATATATGACAGCGGCAACCAAGGAAAATATGATCCATTCAGTGATTGCACTTCTGTGTTCCTGTTCTTAAAGGATGTTTCACCCAAGAATAGAAATTCTGTCATTATTTACTTACTCTCATTTCATTTCAGACCTGTATGATTTTTTTCTTCTTCAATAAAACACAATGGGGGGGAAATGGAGGAATTGTACTAGTTGCAGTGAATGTGGGATTGAAGCATTCAAATTTTTAAAAAAGAAAATAAGAAATGGTTCTTACAACTTGTGGACTGTATTCCAAATAGTTTGTAGCTGTTATGAATTATTCTTTTGAGTCAGATCTTTTAAATGAATCAGTTTAGATAAAAATTATCCTGTTCATTAATGTTTGAATGCTTCAGTTATCTTTTATTGGAATTGGAATTGTCATTGAATTAATTATTTTTGTTTTCCTTTTATGTTTCACTAAAGAAATAAAGTAATACTTCTGGAATGAGTAAATAATGACAGTTTTTTTTTTTTTTTTTTTTTGGGTGAACTGTTCCTTTAAGAGGTATTCAAATTACTTTTGTGTGACTATGCTGTTGGTAATGGTCAGTTTCAGAGATAAACCCAGAGGGGCCTGTCCAGATTCTCATTAGGTCAGGGCTTATTGTCACTGCTAACAGAAAAAAGGATTTGCTTGAAACAGCCAGGCACAGAACAAAAAGCTTCAGCCCAGGTCCCAATCAGCAGCTCATAAAGGAGCCAGCACAGGTCTTAATCAGTCAGTCCTTAATGGAGCCGCTCTTTAAAAGTATTATTAACCTCATCTGTCTAGATTAAGAACTAATAGCCCCCTTTCTGTGTATTGTCTTTGTAGCAGCTGGTAATGTACATATATATTAATCCACTCGCGCAGGCGAGATTGTGTGGCGCGTGGGAAACAACGGTGCCCTTCACAAGCGAGGCAGACACAGGTTAGGAAGCCACTAATTAAATGTCAGACTTGACAGATTAAAATTATGAAATTTAAAATCAGCAAGTAGCTCTTTGTCATTGTCAAATTAAGCGGTCGGCATGATGAGGAGACGGGAATGGAAGACTTTAATGGATTGAAGGGGAATGTACTTTAGCAGCCCTGGATATGGTGAATAAAGATTTCCCTGCGCTCAAGGTAATGGGCTGCACACTCAATTCAATGTGCCGATAGGCTGTGGCACCAGAGCCATCTGTGCTGCCACGCTTTTCCTAGCCATGCAATTTAGCTGTTTTCCTTTGTAAACAACACACAAGCAGTTGAACACAAGCTCTGTTTTAAAACCTAGTGAGAGGCCTATGGCCTAATTGAGCAGCGCCACAGGAATGGCACTCACAATTGATTTTAAATTGGGTCTGATGTTAGCATGTTGTTTAGCTAATGGTGTGAAACTAAGTGGGAAAAAGCACACAAATATTGTCTTTATTATGTTTTGTTTTTTTATTTTATTTTTTTTAACACGTAGCTATGCTTTGACTAAAATTTGTCCATCATTTCTCAAAGTTATTTGCAGTGCATTCTGGAAAGCAGCATAATAGTTTTGCATAAATTATGCTGACTTTGTAGGCAGTGCACTAGGTGAAACAGAGCAAATGTATTTATTTATTCACTTTTATTTATGGCCTTTTTGCTTTTAACTTAAGGTCGCTATGAAAGTAAAGTAGTTTTTATTCTGTATTTACATCCAAGAGAAATGGGTTTTTGGGAAAAAGAGGGCAGGGACCATCCATTGATTGTTGATTAAATGGAGGCAAATCTGAATGCTAGCTTGCAGTCAATTTTAAGAAAGGGAAAATCGTTACTTTTTTACTTGTATGTAAATATGCACTACATTAATGACAAGACAAGATGATTTAGCTGTTGTGGGGGAAAAAACAAAAAAATCATACCTGTCACAGCAGTTCTCCCCACCACCATGTTTATGGCACACCCATCTCGGGAAATTGGTATCAAAATCATTTCCGAACTTCCCAGTGGTAAACATGGCATCAGAGGGTGTTCATGTGTAATTTTTTCCTAGGAAACTCGTATTTACAATAATTACGATAGGAGGTGAAGCAGCAGCTCAGACACTGATATTATTAATTGAATATTTGATTGTTTTTATTCCAAAATGACAACCTGATTTTCACATTCAGTAGTTCATTTTTCAATCAGTTTCTTCAAATGCTGCTGACATTTGAAAGTGTTCTGTAAGCAAAGGCAGTTTGCTGGTCCAGTTTTTAGTTAACTTTTATATCTTAGTGATAAAATAGTCAAATGCTTTTTGTGTTTGTAATTATCAAAGCACCAAATTTGCTCTCAGCATCCATATGTGTAGAGTTGCTGGCTCATAATTAACCTAATATCAGATCAATCCGATATATGTAAGACTGCATCACAGAGAACGGTCGAGATTATAGGCCTAATGAATACTAACAGAACTTTTTCTGCAGTCAGAGGGGGAAAAAAAGCTCCTGCACAGCATTTCTAAATAAATAAACCAGCACTAAATTAGCCTGATTCCTCGTGCTTGCATTCAGGTTCAAAGGCTTTGAGCTTAAATCAGGTCTAGATGTGTTTAGCTTCAGATGGGTTGAGAGCACAGCTTGCAATAAAGAAATGAACAAACCAGAGGCAGCATTAGAGCAGCAACACTCAACAAGGATCCAAAAACGATACTGATTAAAAGTGACAAGATCCAATTAAATTTAATTACACAAGCTGTATATTCATTTTAACTGACAATTTTTATTAGGGAGCCACACACACTTAAAGCAAGGAACTGAGGGTAAATTATATCAATGTAATACAGTTAGGTTATGCAGGAATCAGTGTGTCTAATTTGCTTTAATTGAGTTAGGGGCGAAAGGCCTGCAATGGAGTTCAATAGTTTGAGGAAAAGATCACTGAGCCGAACATCTCTTGGTTTGTCAGGCCAAATGTATTGAGGAAGATGAAAAACATGCCCATTCTCCACCTTCTCTGTGATCCTTAAAATTCAACAATATTGCACCAATAAGACTTCTATATGTAAATTAGCACTGTTTTGATTCGGCTAAGCTTTCTGATTATGAAATGAGTAACAATCCTTGCTTTTGGAGAGCAGGTTTGCTGAGCTGTTCTTCGGTAGGCTTTGTGAAGCGGTGAAACTGTTAAGGTTGGGCTGAAATGATCAGGTCTCGTGGTAAAAAATAAACCTTGGAAACAAAAAAAATGGGGCATCTGGTTTTCCATGATATAACCTTGTGAATGAAACGAGGAAATGTTCATGAGAATCATTTGTTTGATTCAAACCCCCATTGCATTTAATCAGAGCAGAGCTGTTTACAGTACTTTTTGTGGTAAAATTCAACCTGTTCCATGCCCTTTAGAAGAACTCGACAAAGTCTTTACCTTATACTCCATATCTAAATGTGACATGACACATGAGAGCTTCTGGTGTGCTTGAGTCCTTTGTAGAGGTGAGTGAGTGGCATAGTAACTGGTTAGCCTCGGGTGCTGTGCTTCATATATGTACCCAGCCTGTCTTGTGCACGGGGATGCTCAGTGACTTGCCCTGTGGTGCTATGCTGAGTTTTCAAAGCACACAGATCATTTGTTTTCCCTTTCCATGACATGTAGTTTAGCTCAGCTTTCTTCTGGATGTGTCACCAAGGCAGACTCCGGGCGTTTCCCCGGTCCGGTCTTTTTACCAAAGGAAAATGGGAAATTTTCGATGAAAGAATCAAATGGATATTTTTTATTCTTACAGTATTTTTTTTTTATAAATATATACACTCTAAAAAATGCTGGGTTAAAAACAACCCAAGTTGGGTTGAACATGGACTAACCCAGCAATTGGTTTGTTTTAAGCAAACATTTAGCCCAACCGCTGGGTTAAAACAACCCATTTACTGCGTTAAAACGACCCAATTGCTGGGTTAGTCCATGTTCAACACAACTTGGGTTGTTTTTAACCCAGCATTTTTTAGAGTGTGTATTTTGGAAAGAAGTCATATTTAATTCTAACCATTTCTGCATTTTTAAAAATCAAAAATTCCAATTAAAAACATTAATATCGTAAAACATTATTGCAATTTAACTCTTTCTCCACCAGCATATAAAAAAAAAAAATTGATAGCCACCGCCAGCATTTTTTGATTTGAACCATTTTTTGAAGTTTCATGGCCCCAATAATATTTAGTTGTATGAATATCTGAACATGCAATATATCAAAAGAAAGAACAGACCCTTCAAAATCACACTTTTGTCAAAGACTACATCAAGATCAAATTTCAGAAAGATGATCAAAACAACATGGAGTAGATTAGATTAGGCGGTTTGGATTTATATGTTGTTTAATGCTGATAATCACGTTATTTTACATATGCTTATGATTACATATGATAACGCTTGTTTCTGCATCCAATAGGTCAATACAATACAGATTGTTTCAACACAGCTTTACAGTGATAAATAGGAAAATAATGATTCAATGATGCAGCTCTAAATAGACAATAGTAAACAGTCTTTATTCTGCAGAAATCAGTTCAGTGTTGATTCAGTTTGGTTCAATAACAGTGTAAAATGAATCAATTATTGAATAAGTTCACTTCATCTATAAAGCAGCTCTGCTGAAAACAGTCATGTCATCATCATCCAGCTCAGTTCAGTTTTCATCCAGTAGTGTTAGTGCATTCAAGTCCATCGGTGACATAAATGGAGGAAAAAAAAAACCCAGGCTCAGTCGGGGGGCCAGTTCTCCTCTGGCCAACGAACAGACATGGTGTGGTTTAATTCCAGGCTTTATAGCAAGTCATTTAGAAGTATTAAAAAGTAAAAGTATTCATTTATTTTCAAAACAATTTTTACTGATCATAAACCGTTGAGCGATTTGTGTAAATGTTTTATAACAGTGGTTTTCAACTAAATGCAACTAACTTTGTAATCATGTAGTTATATTGGCAAAATAAATAGGTTTTATAAGCTTTTAAATGGGATTTTAAAACACTTAATATATCCATTGTCTGCAGACTTCAAATATAAGAATCAATTAAAAAAATTGTGTATGCAGTTCATTGAAATATGAACTTATATATAAAAATAAAAATATATATACATCATTTTTTTTTTTTTTTTTTTTTTTTTTTAACTCTGTAAACAGTGTCCAATGATGTCCAATGTAAAATCTGGGTCCTAAAGCTAAACCTGTCAAGAAGCACTGATGTGGAACATTGAGTTATCTAAGTATGTGTGTGTGTATGAGGAAGACTGAAAAAGAAATAGTGTGTGGGGTGGTAATGATGTCCTCAAGTTGTTAAATGCAATGGTCTGTGTCCTGTTCACCCAGCATGCTGTTGCTATCCCATCTGTGCAGGGAGCCACATCTGCTCCCGAGGTCATAGAGGTCAGCAGTGACACCAGATTTAACTGTTATTTACTCTGAGTCCCCGACAAGACACATACAGCCCGCGCCCACTCAACTGATGTATGTTAAATGTGCTCCAAATTACCAGTGTGTTGGATCTATTGATGGGCCATTCGAGCCTGTCAGCCTGTCTCTATCAGCCTCTCAGTTATCCCCCTCCTCTCCTTCCCCCATTCGTTCCATCCTTCATCTATCCCTCACTCCCTCTCTCTCTCTCTCTCCAGGCCCCACCGCGGCCCAGCCTGAGCACCTTGCTCTGAATGGGAAATGAGGGCTTCGACAGATACATGCACCTCTGGAACCTGTTGGGTGTTCAGACACATGTCTTGCCCATCTCATTTTGAACAGGTTAAAAGACCAAGTCAAGCGCAATTATACTGTGCCAGCATCTTCAGCAAGACCTTGCAGGAGACATTGTTTATTATGTTCTGATTTACTCTCTGATGTGATTTACAACATGAGTACGGATGAGAATCGTGATCAATTTAATTGTAATTCTACTTATGATTGTAGTTACACTAATGATTCATTGTCGATTTGTAGTACTTTTTGAGAACCAAATAAGTGATTGTAACGACACTGTATGTTTGTTGCATACAACCGTCATGAAAAATAGAGAAACATTTTCTCTATTTATTTTGTTCATTGAATTATTTTGCAGCAAATGATTTAAGGTTACATGAACCGTAAATGAGCTGTTTTACCTATAGTGATTTAAAAACACAATTAAGTATTTTACCTAATTAATTAAATTTATTCATTTATTCATTTTCTCAAGGCAAAGTGTCACCGTCTGGACAAAAGGGAGGCATGATGCCCTTTTACACGGCTATATTTGTCTATGTGACACACTAAGGACTTGTTGAGGGCTCAATGACGCTGTGTATCTGATAATGTCAGAGCCTTGTCTGGCTGTAAGGGAGCTTCATGTTTACACAGAGGCAGCGGTGAGGAGATTAGCACAGAGGTTCTTGTAGAACAGCGCTATGATGAGCAGAACAAGGCTCCGCTTCGGTTCATAAATAGTGCAGCACATGCACTGCTGCTAATTGACTCACACAGGCATTAGTGGGATTAAGTTAGAGCCCAAAGTTCATTAAGCAGATAAATGCATCTCTTAGCCTGCTAAAGAGCTCCAGCGCTAACACGGCCCACTGAAAATAGCGCTTATGCACAATGGTGCTCAACCGAGATGAAATCATGTTCGTTTTAGTGCTGTTTAGTGTGAGGAAGGTATCATACATTTAAATAGGCTAGCACCAAAACAAAGCAGCTGTTTACATAATTAGCATGTGTAACGTTCATAACTATACATGTGGCGTTTTTTTTTTTAACTGACAGAGCTAATCATCAAAAAATATTTGCATATTTAGCATGTATTATTTAGTTTGGGGTCATTTGTATTTTTAGAAATTAAAGAAAGTAATAGTTTTAATCAGCAAGGATACATTACAATTGATCAAAAGTGACAGTAAAGACATTTATAATGTCAAATAAATGCTGATAAAAAAATGCTGGAATAAATACCATTAAAATAATAAATATTAAAATAACATTTTATTTTAAAATGTGTACATTTGGTGGTACATTTGGCATTTTTTTAAACGGAGCTGATCATCCAAAAAAAAGTTGTTTGCATATTTAGCATGTATATTGTTCTTCTCAGGGAAAGTAAATGAACGCAGGGCTGTTTTGTAGAAAATGTAGCATCAACAGATTTCGAATCGACTCTTCAGCTATGAATGACATCACAGCGGGCGCTCAGAAAGCGGTGGAGAGTGCTTTCATTTTGCCACTTAGACGACAAATTACCCAGACAATAGACCTCTAAAGTTGGCAGGTAATTCAATCGTGACTGTTGACTCCAGGCATTTGCTTTGTTTGCCCTCAGAAGGAAATAGCCAAAAATTCATCTTGGCGGAGTCAAACGAAATGAAAGATAATATTCTTTATCTGCGCGGGATAGCTGCGGATGAACTCCTCCAATATGAGTGTAAATAAGATTTAGCGATTCCATACTTCAGTTGGCTTCAACTCAAAGTGATTTGGATCAATAGTGTTTGCCCGTACGTACGTGTACGCGACAGGGCTCCAGCCCGTCATGGAGGGGAGGCACGAGGGCTGTATTCAGATTTCACCGGTGTCAAATTAATTCCAGGCTTATCGGGAAATTCAATTAGCAGGGAACCCCCCTTTGTGAGTAAGAGAGTGTCCGACATCCCAACGTGACAAATTACAGCGCTCAGAGAGCATATCAAGGCGAAGTGTTGAGGCTTGCTAATCTTCCCTCTAATTCTCAATTACTGTAAAATGAAGCCATAAATCACAGGGACAGGCAGATCGATGGAAACGTTGTTTTTGGAGTGATTGGCAGCCACCCCAAAGGTTACTTTTTAAGTTGGTTTAAGGTTACCTCTCGGAGAGGGCTCGAGGCGGGGGACGTGTGGCAGCTTGGGTTGGGGGCGGAGGAGGTGTGGTGGTGGCGGCGGGGGGGTCGAACTCAATCTATATGATGCAAGGTTTCAATCCTTTAGGGGATACAGCAGAGGGACAGGACCAATTTTTAGCCCATCAGCCATCCAATTTTTCTCCTTTTCATACCTGCTGTAGTAAATGAGAAACAAATTAAATTTCTCCCTACTATCTCCACAGAAACCATTTAAATCCTTTATGGAAACTAAATTGTCCCCAGACAAATCGCCCCTGGTTCTATGACAATATACTATGGCGGTGCAACCGAAATAAATTTGTGTCACTCCAGATATGCCTTTGTCTGTAATGCCATTCATTGGAGACTTGAAGAAAAGATGGAGAGGGGAAATAAAAAGAAAGGGGCACTTTTGGTAAAGAACAAAAGAAGCAAGATAGGAGGACCCCCTTCATTTTCTCCCTCTCTCTTGCTCGCTCTCGATCGCGCTCTCTGTCACTCTCCTGGTGGTGCCCACCTCCAACTTGTGGCATTATTAATTTTGGGCTGGAGTCTTTGCATTCATGAGGCTGAGATTGAAATGTAAATGAGTCTGAGGGAGCAAGCAGTCAACACCGGCCCCGGCTGCACGGCCCTTGTCACGTGCGCTCTGTCTCCGCACCCCGGCTCTTATCATTCACACAGATTAAGAGAGTAGAACATCAATCACTACATCTGGGAAACAATGAATAAAACGGCCCAACGAGGCAGATGAAAAATCACTGAGGAAGCAGAGTTAAGAGGACACGGGGCAGTGGCGGTGCAGCGGGGGCTGATTGCCGTGGCGGAGGGGCACGCTGTGCTGGCGGCTCGCTGCGACAAGTGCTGAATCCAAGAGGTTTGTTTGGATTTGCTCTTTCCAGCTGGGCTATGTGTGTTTCTGAGCACTCTCACCCACCACTCTGTTTGTGTTGCTGGTTTGTGGTGCGTAGCAGATCATAGCTGTTATTAGACCTATCAGTGGGAATGAAATCACATAGAAGCACAATGATACGGCCCTTTTCAGTATATTAGTATTCATTGATTTTGTGGAAAGCCTACTAAAACAATTTACCATGTAATTATATATCCATCTATCATATCATATCTATCTATCATCTATCTAATATATCTATCAAAAATGTACTTATTTATATGAAGCTATATACTGTAAATACATATTTAAGTCATTCTAAGGGAAAGTTAGTCAGATTTGTTTAGTGTATTAAGATTTTATATAATTTATGATAAATAATTTGATGTTTATGATGTTATGCATTTGATATGACATTTTTCTGTTTAAATTTTGCAGACTTTTCTGTATATAGTTTGATTTTATATGTAAAATATATAAAATATAGCTTATATATTGGGTCACAGTGGAACCTGCTATTAAACATTATATTGTAGGCTTTTAAGCAAATTGTGAAACAATGAAATGATACAGCAAAAATGTAAAAGGTAACAAAAAATATATTGCACAACCAAGATTCCAATTAATAAATTGTATAAGTGCATACAGTCACCCCTCAGTTCTGTAAAAATCTAAAGAAACCAAGTCAGTTATTAAATTTATATAAATTTGTTCCACTTGAAATTTATGTAGAATTGAAAGGTTTTAATAAGAGCACAGACTCCATCCATCGAAGGGACAGATTGGATAAAACGTCATCAATAAATTTAACTGGGAAGTCCGAGTGAGCTTCCCGTAATGGCAGCTTTATGGACTATGATTGGTGAATATTACAAAGCTTATTGGCCATGAGAGAAGACTGTATCAAGGCTTGCAGTTATTACTGACAAAACTTGGACATCTTTATGAACCCATTGTGATATCATACTAATTCCCCTCAGAATGACTTTATCTGCCCTGTCGCGGGTCCCCGTTCAGTGTGTCACATCAGGTTTGTGTCTAATTCTGGCCAATTACAGCTGGCATCGCCACTTATAGCCTGTTTGGGGCCAGTGGAATTCCATTTTCTCAAGCACCGCCACAGTCCGCTATTATTATTATCAGGTTTTTTTTACCTTCTATCTTTCTTTTCTTCTCCCAGCTCTAGCTTTTACTTTGTGCTTTTCAGAACAAAAGCTAATGTGCTGAAAGACCGGTCTCGTCTCGTGCTCATTGAAATCATGCGAGTGCCATTTATGCTTAATACGTCTGCGTGCGGGAGGAAGCAAAGCAACCTGGCAGCTCCTGAAGCGAGATGAGAAGACCTCTGGGGATTTGTGCGCGTCGTCTTCCGAGAGCACTCAGACACTGACAGCCCGACCAAAATATTTCACATAATTTGATTAGGTTACAATGACAATCTTTATTTATAGTGCTCCTCAGATGCAGGGGGTGGAAGCTTTTGTAGTGACGAATCCAAATTAACTTCTGTTTGTCTTACCATGGCAATCCAAATACAAACAAACACTGTTCATGTAACTAGGGGTAATTACAGCCTACAGAATGTCCATCCATTTCAATGGCGGAAAGCTCAGCCACTTCATTAGGTTTTGCTGTAACTCCTCCCATTTTGCAAGAGGTCAGGCTCCCACACAAAGGCAATAACATAACATTTAATGGCATAACATTTACGCTTAAGAGTGAAAGAATTATATCAGCAATTCCTTTGAAGAACAGTGGTCATTGCTAAACTTTTGTCATTATTTACTCACTCGTATGTCGTTCTAAATGTGTATAGCTTTCTTTCTTCTGTGGAACACAAAAGAAGATATTTAGAAAAATGTCTTTGTGTCTATACAGTGAAAGTTAATGGGGTCCAAACAACATTGGACCCAGTGACCCTCATTGTATGGACACTAGGAACGTTCTTCAAAATATACTCATGTATCAAAGGTTTGGAACAACACAAGGGTGAGTAAACGTTAACAGAATTTTCATTTTTGGGTGAACTATCCCTATAATGCGACTAAAAGTGTGGAAAAGCATGGTGTACTTTTATTATCCTCACTCTAAATCAAGTCGTTCACCTGCAGAACCTTCATCAAACAGTACAACTTCAACCGGAGGTTAATGAAAATGTCCCACGCATTGATTTACCTGCGCGTCTGAGGGCAAAGCCATTGAAACAAACAATTCATTTGTCTGCCACATGTTTCTTCGGCAAGACCCTCATAAAAGCTTTTCAATAAATTTCACCGTCTGTTTTACAGACCTTTCCTCTTCCTTGCGTCATTTTTTTAAATTGAAAGTTGGTTTTAAAGTCAGCTATAAACATCATTCCGCTCAATCAGTGCTGGTTCAGATCAAACGGCAGTGGGCTGCTACAGATACCTCCAACCCTGACTTGTCTCCCCGCTTTCATAGTGTTTAACACCGTGGCACACTTTTTTAGCTGGAGACGGCTGTCACTGTATTTTGTCAGCAAAGCATAATATTTCTTCAGGAGTTCTAAACCCGGTACTCAGCAGGGAAGAAATGAAAATACGGCACTACATAAACCGAGCGAGTCAGTTGTAAATCACCTAACACGATGTAGAGGCACCAGGCAGAGAGCTGCGCGCTGTCAAGTCCTCCCCTGGAAAACAGAACGGACACCAGTCATGATGCTTTAATCAGCCCCCAAATAATGGATGCCTCCCTGCTCCCCTCCAAGCTCGGTGCCATCGGATGAAACGGAAAACAACCTGAAACTTACTTTGCTTTCAGACTTCGCAGAGTTGCGTTATTGAAATGTTTTCGCCTTTGTTTGTTTGTTGGCGTGTCAGGGGTTATTTCTTTGGTGGGAATCTAAAAGGGATCTTTGAAGCTTTAATATGATCCTTTCACACAAACACTTCAAAGGTCGTCTCTAGTTTCTACGATAAGGTGCCGTTTTTTAGATGCTTTGCATGTCAGATGTTAATGTTATTGTTGGCGGAACAGAGTTTTTCTTGCTCTGTTTATTTATTGCTTTTTTTTCTCTCTCTCTCTCTCTCTCTCTCTCTGTGTGTGTGTGTGTGTTCAGAAGCTGTGAATGTCTTGCGTTGCTGTGGTTGGTAGTTACGTGCAGTTGGAGTGTTAACATCAACCAGATGGATGCATCGCATTGTTTGAAGGCAGAATCTTGAAAAGGTCTGGGAAATGGGAAATTAATTATTCAAACTTTATTGAATGGCACATTTATTGAAATATTTGAGAAAAAAGCAGCTTACTTTAGATAGACAGAGAGAGAGAAAAAAACAGCTAATCTTTTCCCATGGCTTTTAGGGACAGGCTGGGTTGGACACGAAATGAAATAACTCTTCCTCTCACATTAGATGTCATCTGTCATAACTAATCAGTCCACACCAGTTCATCCAGAACCTCGACACGGTTCCCAGTTCGTCAGGAGGAACAGATGTTCCCGCCACCCCTAAAAGAAAAAAAAAAATCAAGTTAAGAGAGGAATTGCACTGTTTTGCTGCAGTTGATTAGTGTTAACCAAATAAGAGTGACTTCACTAACAGAGATGTACACTGGGTTCTGGAGCTCTTGAGAGCCGGCCAGATGGTCCTGTAGCCCCAGCTGCTGTAATGTAGTAAAGCTTGTTGAGAAGCTGGTAGTATTGATTTCATTTCTGCCCGTAGATGCAACTACTACATCTACATGTGTCTGCACTGATATGGACCGCAAGAAATCCAATATCAAGTCTGGGATGGAGGGCCTGGTGTGCCGATCCCTAATAAGGCTGTCAATCCCATCTGTCCTCTCCACTCTGAGAGAACGTCTGCCCCAGGAGAGACTATATCAGAGACGTTTCGTTATCCTCACCCCTACATGTAGGAACACCTCTCCCCGTTATGCTCGTTAATTAGGAGATCAATGAACGCGAACGTCCGGATGTACTGATAATGAGAAGGTTTGGCTCATTGTGGAACAGGATGTTCTTGATCATGATGCCGTGTTGGATTCTTTTATCAGGCAGGTATGCGATAGACGTCTGCTAATAATGCAAACTAATTTTTTAGGTGGATAACAAACCCGTTTGCAGAATGCATAATCTTTAGATTATGCTGATGACTGCTTTGACGAAACACTTCAATAGTTCTCCCGTGGAAGGATGGATGGTGGGGTCACGCAGCAGAGGTGCCGTTATATATCAAAAGAAGCCCTTATGCGGTCTGACACATTTATCTTTTGTTTGCTAATATTGGAAGCAGTGTATCTTGTGTTGTGCGATATTTGTGTATGTTTGATAAATGCTCCTTCCATGACTGTTTTGGTCCCTGGGTCATCTCTTGCTCACTGATGTGCTTATTAATAATAAATTGCCTGTGCAGAATGTGCGAATTCTTCCTCCCTTTACAGTTATTGTGTAAACAAAAGACTGCTAGTGGAATCCATCTTAATAGAGGACGTTTTATTCAATAAAGATAACTTGCCTGAGAAAAATGAGATCTTTTAACTCTCACAGCCTCAGTCTTTCACTGTAAATCTTGTGACATTTCCCGCTACTCGCTCCGAGTGCCCATGGTGGCGTGTCACAGAGGAGCTCGGCCAATCATGGGCAATTATACATGCTAATAAACGTGCCCTCGTATTCCGATTCTGACATGGAGCACCATTGAGTCCGTAGGGATTGAGCCACCCACAGCGGGAGCGCATAATTTTTCTTGAAAGTCATTAGCCGTTATAGTTATAGCAAGCGGTGGAAAAATGCATAGGGAGCCCTATATCACATAGACCGCAACCTTGACCAAGCTTGTAATAATACATTACCAAGGCATGTGTGGCATATTAATCAGTTGGAAAGCATAATTTATTCATTTTGCGATCTTTTATGATATGTCCCCCCCCCTCCCTAATCCGTTTTTAATCAAAGAAAGGTCAGTTCATGTAGAGGGCATAAATCTCCCTCACCTAGTACTTTGTAAAAATACGGAGATTAAGTTTGTGCAATGTGGTCAGGGGAGAGCAGTAAATTACCCTGGTAACAAAGTTAACATTGATTCAGATATAACCACTTGTCCGCATGTAACAACGATAACCTTTTAGTAGATTTGGAAAACAAATTTGACAGTCATTAAAATAATGAATGAGTTTCAGCCCGCTCAAAGAAGTGAAAGAAACTCTATTTGGACCGCAAAAGGCCCTTAATGCCTCATGCTGTTCTTTCACAGCAACCCGGCAGGGGCCCTAAAGTAGAACATACTAATACAAAACTGACATAACAAATTACTGCGCTGAATGAAGGTGCACAATAGGTTATAGTCGCCTGCATTCAAATAGTTCCGGACGCTGTTTATGAACTGCAGGCAATGACACTGTATTTGGCGCTGATAAGGATGTAATTCGATAAATGCCACAACTTCCAGCACTAACTGTGCTTTTCTATACATGAATCTTCAGTTAATTAGCAGAAGAATCCCAGCATTGCTTGATTTGTAAAACTACTCAAGATAAAATTCTGAAATCCCACTTAATATGTCTGTGTGTGTGTGTGTGTGTATATATATATATATATATATATATATATATATATATATATATATATATATATATATATATATATATATACTACTATATATTATACACTACCATTCAAAAGTTTGGGATCAGTAAGATAAAAGGAGGCTCTTATGCTCACCAAGTCATTTATTTGATCAAAAATACAGTAAAAACTGTAATATTGTGAAAAAAAGAGTGTCTATTTACACTAAGTGCAAGTAGCCCAGCTTGTTGGCAAAATTCTTTACTGTCACTTTTTGATTAGAAAATAGTTTCCTCACTTTTTTTTATTTAAGAAACTCTGTGTTAATATAGGACAGTAAAAGCTGGGAACTGGCGCCTATAACATGAGACTTGTCTTGTGGGGAGTTAAAATATTTTTACAACTTGAAGCGCTAAAGTGACAAGGCCGTCAATGAAAGTAGTTTGTCCTCTGCAGTTCAGTGAAAATATTATGAGAGCTTGAAGAAGGAGAGGAACGAAGAGTGATGGACAGCTCTGACACTCCAGAGCACTTAGGCAATTATTAACAGTTTCTGCCAGTCACCACATCTGACACAACACAAACACGCCGTGTCTAATTTTACACTACTCCGGCAGGCATGGGTCACTTTTAAAGAACACAGGGAAACTCATTTTATCGTAGATTTGACGACCAATCATCCAAATTGGCCCCAATGCTACCAAGCCCCCCTTCTCCCACCATAACAGACAATGCCTGGGAGAAAAACAGCCGCTTAGATCTTTGAATTGCAGCTGTCCGTTGGAGCTTGCCAAGGCTGAGATCAGTGTGGTGAAATGGCACACAGGTGTGGGGTTCGACCACAGACGTCTCTCTGCATAGATAGACATCAGCCTGTCAACAGGGGTTCACGAGATGCTTTAGGCCGAAACGGGCAACATGTGAAGAGGTCAGGCCCTGTAAAATCTTTACCACATCATGCATGTCAACCAAAGGAGACCTCAGCCATGTTTTGATAGCCATCCAACAATTTTAACGTCTACTGACAGCGTCTTTCAGCCATCAAAGCAGAGATGTAATTGATAAAAATTGCTCTGTTTTGCGACCCATTGTAAGTTTAAAATCAGATTGGTATGCCTTGTTATATCTCCGCATGTGTGCGCAGGGTAATTGCTTTCCAGATAGCCAAAAGGACCTGAGCGAAAGCTTCAGATATTCACTCTCTTGTATAGGTTAATCTGATCTGAGCGTGATTTCCTGACAGGCAGGTTCGGCACATGAGATTCTGCCATTTCCAATGCTGCTCCTATACATTCTGATGAATGCTGCTGGTAATTTGTTTTAGACAGATTACCCACAGATCTTTGCGAAGACATCTACACAACTACACGCACAGAAGAAGTCCAAACACATAACTGTCAATGGTACTTTTGAAGTTATCTCCTGATGGGACAAGGTGGACCAAACTTGATTTCCAGACACTCAGAAATTCATAATAAGCTCTGAAGGTATTATTACGAAGATCTCAAGAGGCTTTCGCGCATCATGTTGGTTTAGTGTCTGGTGTAGATTATTTTTTAGATACTTTTTTTTTTTTTCGTTGAATAAATGAATAGGTCTAAACGGTAGGGTAATTACAAGACAAAGGATCTTTGTAATTAGAGACTAATAACAAGCTTGCAGCCTGCTCATGCCAAACAGCTGCTGGGAAAGGTAAAACTGAAGCTGTCCCCTGCACATGTTCCAACAGATGAAAGTAATTTAGTTGCACTTAACTGTCTATAAACAATTACCGTAAAATGAAGCAGTGTCTTTATGTATGGCTTCTGAAACATATTTTCTTCTGCCTGCTGAACAATTATTAACGATCTTCATCTGCTGGGTACACTTCATGAATTTTACATTACCTCTTGTCATTATCATAACTAGACTATCAAAGATATTAGAAGCCTTCGACATTTTCTTCTTGGGGATCTTTCTTAGATCTATTGTCAAGAATCTGAAAATTGTCTGCAATTGAATTTTCCCTGGATTTTTTTTCCTTTTTTTTTTCTCAAGAGCGTTGGCAAATGCATAAGCATGAGGATTATTGGGGCTGTCTCCATGTTTGTATGCCTGTCTGTCTTTCCGTCTGTGGAGGCATGTTCATTTCCTCCATTTTAATGCCATTGTCCTTATGTAGTCACTGTCTGATTCATTGCATGCCACTTTTCTTCCAAACAAAATGCGCTCAAGTAAATGTGTTTATGTCGTCCATACGTTCTGATAACAAGGCAGAAGTCTTTTTACGTTACATTTGATTTACGCTTGCTTTTTTTTTTATTAGGTGCGGGGGGTTTTGATGGACATCTCGGATGTGGCAGAATAATTAGCATTTCCCCACATGCTTTTCTCCATGCTCTGTTCCTCAGCACACTGATGTCTTGTGATGCCCAGAAAACGAGCGTGAATGCCGTGTTATCATTTACCAACCGGCAGCCAGCACTAACAGACTGTAATTATGTACTTCCAGGGACAAGATCAGTGTGCAGAACAAAGTGTGCTGGAAAACATTGCGAGGACTATTGGGTTGTTTTGTACAAAATGTCCATCACACACTTGGCATGCTTCGCCCCCCTTTCCCGCTCCCCTGGTGTCTTGTTATATTTCTTTCCGGGAATTGATTTGCTTATTAATGGAGCAAATAATATTTGCTGATACCCTGTCAAGATGTTTACTGGGCTGCTGGCTTGCCGAATGTGTTATAAAATGCTATCGCATTCAAGCGTGAGGGGGGAAAAAATCGGAATGTTTTGCATTCGGAAACTATGTGGTCATTATCCTACAGGCCATGGCTTTGTTGACAGATCTAGCATTAGTGGATAGCAAATCTATGATAGAACAACGTTAGATCTGTTGGCTTTCAGCTGAACACTTTTGGGAGAATAAATTGTGTAAAACGCATGTGAATTCACATGTAGCAGAATGTACCATTAAGCTCATTATTGCACCTATAGCGTATGAACCTGCACTTTCATAACCTGCTATTGTAGTAATTCAAAAATAACACACACAATTTATCATCACTGCCTCTGTAGTAACAGCTGTACTAGACTAGCATGTTATATGCGTGAAAGGTCATTGACGAATGGAAAAAGGGCTCTGTGTAGGGATGGGAATCTTAAAGAATTGTAATATTCTGGTTCCGGTTCCTTTTGAGCTTTCCTGGTTCCATTAATAGTTCTTTTAGTACTTTTAAAACTATTTGGGGAAAAAGTATATCTCCATTGAGATTTTTTTCGTAAATAATACATTTAAAACCATTGCAAAAGGTGCGTTAACATGTTACACAGACTTTTCAATAGCAGTCTTTTAGAGGTGGCATAAATTCAATAACTGGCCTTTACTTGAACAAAAATGTGTAATACATTTAATTTAGAGCTGCATGATTAATCGTTAAAAGACCCCCACACAATCTTATTCCTAAATTACAATGAATCGGCCATGTCTATACTAATCCTTTGCCAAGTACGATCACAGCAAACAAAACCACACAGTTTTTCAACCACACAGTATCATTATTTCTGTGTCTCAATTATTCAAATTATCATGGAAGTACTTGGATAAAAGTTTATATTTGGGATATAAACACTAATGTCTCGGTAGCGATCAAAATAAAATAACCTTTTAAAAGTAACTTGATGCCTCTAATAAAGATTGTATCAATAACCAGTAGGTGGCAACAAGTAAATGTTCAAAAAATAGTTTTTCATTGAATAATTCAAGAGATTTGTTCAAAAACGCTGATTCATCTAGTAATTAAACAAGTCTTTATGAGTGAGTCATTGAATCATTCTTTTATCATTTTTTTAAATATTTAATTTAAATTACAGTAATTAAATATTTAGCAGCAATTAACATTTTGTCAGAACCTCTAGTTAATTGCGTTATTTTGCTTAGTTGTCAGAATCATGGGAGTATCATGAAAAATCATGATTCTCAATTTATCCAGAATCTCTAATTTCATTCATGAATATTTATAAAATAATACTGACAAGACACATAATAAGCACCTTTAGATACAAATTGCTATATGAACAACCAGTCAATAACTTGATTTATGTCTAACGGTTAGTTGTGTTTTTGATTCTCTAAAAAGAATAATTTGAGTCATTCGTTCAGGATTGAGAATTGGTTTGCGTTGGATTCACCAAAAGAACCGGCTCATGAGAGCCATTAATTTGGGCATCGATTAGACTACACTGGTCCTCCTGTAGATTCACTAAATTGTGGCGCTGACACACGTTAAATAATTTTGCATATTGCGGGAAGCTCTTTTGTCTTCATGTAGCGGAACAATGCAGGTGCGAGAACCATAAGAAGTGGTTCTTGGTTCCCAAATCTACTAATGTGTGCAATTTTCATGTAATCAATACTCTGTGAGTGAAACTACATTATGAAATTTTGGTTCAGAGTCAAATATTTTAAGACCAAGGCTTGTTTTATCCATAAATCTGCTGGTTTTACATAAATCCTTTGTATCGGATTTAAATTAGCTCTCATGTTTCAGTAGGCCTGTTTAGTTATCCCTGGGGCTTTAATGGGAAAGACTGATGGGGCATTTCAGTCAGTAAGCACTAGTAAAAACTCAATTTGAGAACAAAGCCAGCACTGCCCCGAGCTACTGAATTTCTGAACAGCATAAAGCCTATTATTTTAGCATATGATTCTAATTATTTACCTACCTGTAAATATGAGCGTCCATGTGAAAAACATTGTGTTTTATTAGCTCTTATGTCAGTAATTTATGTAAGGGATGACAGCAGAGCGTGGAAAGTCTTGATTTTGAATAAACCTAATTTAATATGTTTAGGACCCTGCCACAGGTAGTCAGCATCCGGATATAAAAATCTGCCCTCAAGAATGAATTACCGCAAACAGATTAATGTTAGAGATTGTCATTATAATCTTTTGGTTGCATTATAGCAGGCTTTGCGTAGCAAGCGGTTAATATCATTATCTGGGCACAACAATGGTAAGGCTGATGCTCGTGGCTGTTTGCTGTTGAAAATGTTGAAACAAACTGAATTTCCCCAGTTATATTTCTTCATTTTTCTGAATCTCCTACGAATTATCCAGCTTGATTCCATTTCAGTGGAAATGCATATTATAGAGAGACACAGTAATTGCAGCAGGCATCAGGCACTCACTGAGAAAGTTACTATGCTGATTGCACAGGAAATGTTATTATTCCCTAAGCTTAACTGGAAGCAAGTCACTGCATCTATTAAGAATCTACCCAGCCAAAGAAACATATTACATCCATACAAGATCCAGAGGTCCACAATTTGAATATAATTACCTAGATTGATTGATTTTTCCTCCTCCGTGATTGTGGTAAATGATATCATTCATTTGCTCAAGTGAGTGGAATAACTCCAGTCTCTGACTTCACATAAGACACACTGTATATCATGTGTGTATTTTTATAGTTCAAAGGAGTAAATGCATTTTCATAATCAATACACTTCTGCTGTTTTTGCTTTGAGCTAGACTTTTCTGCAGAAACTCAACTGCCTTTCTCTAGCCTTCAGTCACCTACAGCAATAATTTAATCTGCAATTCTTAACTAATTATTGTAAGTACGTGTGTACAATCTGCATACAGTGCGAGCATCAAAGGCTAAAAATATATAAAGCGCTGTTATTTTTCTTTTGTGTGCTTGTCATGTCATTTGTTAATGTATGACCAGATCTCTCTTTTTATGGTTATTGTCATCAGATTTTACAGTATATTATAATAAATATATTACAAATATTTATTTGCTGGAAGGAAAAAAAAAGATTGTAGAAAATATTCTTCATGTTTTTAGACTTTTTTTTATGTATTGCATGTCAACTGTAATGTGGCGAAATCATGCATGAAAATCACAAATTTGGTGAATTTGCATTTATGGATTTCATATTTTTTCCATTAGAATTATAATGACCAGATATCACTGATATCTGATTCTCACAGACAGGAAAGTGATTTTATATTTTCTTAATCAGACCATCAAAACTCTTAAGCCGCATTGTACAATGTGTCAGTG